>VRMD01002626.1:0-12738 GCA_009872375.1 Sminthurides bifidus | reverse complement strand
TTATGAACTGTAGACACCAAAGTGTAATGGGCGTCAAGGGCGTTCAATGAATGAAGCACAGGTCAAGTCAATGACTCATCACGAAGAAAGCAATTTGAACAGGTCGAGAGTGAAGCAAAGGTAGTAAAGAAGCGACAGTTGCTCCTTCAAACGTTTTTTTCAAACATTCGAGGAGATTTTGCAACAGACTTTATAAATCTAATTGGTGTAACTGCGCAACTTGGTTGCTCGAATCTGCATCTCACAGCTTGTAGGTGAAGGTTGCTGTAAGAAGGAGAGCAATGAAAGCACATACGAGGGCAAGATTGCCAAAAGATTTGAGGAATGAGTGGAAGGGGCGTTCAAGTGCAATTTGAAGCGTTTGCAATCAAGAATAGAAAGGACCATTGCTAGGATTCACTGTTTTGGAATTCGCGATGAAGCTAATGTATCCTACACATAATACGTACATTACAACGACGGAGTTATGACTTTGAGACGCAACGCTAGTCTATCTGGCGTCATGCAAATTAGTGAGGTTGACTGTTACGCGAGATCTTTTTGCAAGTCTTATGACATGTGGTGCATCGATTGAATGGCAAAAGTCCACGTTCTCCAAGTGGTCAGCCGCGATGCGATTGACTGAATATGACTCTGCACTGGATTCTGTGCCATTTGCATACCAAAACGTTTCAGCCTAATGAGTAGCGGTACATAGCCCAATATTTGATTTTAATTGCAGGCTGGTGACTGCCAACTGTATGCACGACAAGGCACAAACGCAGTCCAATCTACATTACCACTATTTAAGTTCTTGCTTGCCGCGTTCGTACATGCGGTGGCATCCATAATCTTCTTTTACTTCTGGAAAAACATCTACTATCCTGTGAATGACCCTTATGCTACCGTCAGGTAAGTATATACTTTGAACAACCTCTCTTTGTCTTCTAACTCGGCTCTCGCACCATAATGAATGTCATGAACGTACCTAATTTTTAATACGTGTGTTGTGGCACTATTGGTTTTATCAGTCCCTATGGATTCACTGAGTCACCGATCTTGGAATCCATCAAAGGAAAGAAGAAACAGAAGAATCGGAGAAGAAGAATTGGCGGATAGTGAAACGTTTATTTCGTCTGTTAAATAGAGCATAGTGCGATTCAATGTTTCAATAAAAATGTTTCAAAGAATGACAAGTTTACCATATGCTCTATTTTTAAAGGTTAAGTATGACCCTTACTAAGGCTGTAGTGTACTTGTTGGGCTTTGACCTGAAGATGTAAGGGTTTGGATTCAAAAACTCTCAACATGGAATTCATGCTACCTTACGGCCTTCAAAGAAAAAATCTAGCTATAAGGGTTCTCACAGACTCTTCATGGAGTGGTCCTGCTTAAAACAGAGTGTAGGAAGGGTAACTTGATGTCAGAATACCTACCGAATCGGAGCCATTGCCAAAATAGTAGAGCAGTTGAAGTAGAATATTTAATTTACTGATGCTTCACTAACTCGATATGTCCATGATGGGATGCAGGATCTGTGCTGGGTCTAGGCAAACATACACTTGTGACATAGTGTACCGAGTAGGCAAAGGGAAAGGATGAGCGAGTAGCTGGTCAAGGGGACTAGACGTGGATTGACAGGATGTTGAGCAAAGGAAGGCTTCGACCGGTTACTCCTTCCTGAGGATTGAGACCGCACAAAGAAAGGAGAAAGTAGGGAAATAAAAGTAAAATTCGGATGTCACTATATATATGTGTACCGTACTTTCCCTGAGCTCATTCCTGCTTCTTTTACCAGGTTTGAAATCGGCTGAAACCGTTAAAGTTTTCAGAGAGCGGTTACAACTTTGGAAAAAGGTTGGATGCATGGCGAAAAGAATCTCGAGTTGTGATTCTCTGGACTCTCATTAGAGTAAAACTTTAGCCATTAATTCTTATGGCATCGTTCACGTGATTCCTTGATGGAATCAATAAGTCTGTCGTCAGAAACTCCTGCCTTGCAGCAACTTCCTGCACACGAACTCAGCTGCAGGAGTTTCTTCGGAGACAGTGTAGGACCAGCTCCTTCCTTGAGCATTGGTTGTCACCTGCCATATGCTACTACAGGTCAGGGAATAACGGGACTGTATTTGCACATGTATGCGCATTAAGTCACTAATTAAAGGTATGGCAGATACATACTTGTACCGACCGCAAGGCATGTCGCTGGGCCATTGATATGCATTGCTTCCGCTACCAGCCAGTTGAACTGGTGCAAAGTTTAGATCATTGTTAGGCAAAGGTTGGTGCCATTCATACATACTAACCGGAAAAGACGTGACGACCTTAAATAACTAAGCATCATGGCAGAAAATGAAGTAAATTATTACACTGAGACCAGAAATCCCACAGTTTCTTTTATTCGATGAAATGGAGTGGCAAAAATTAAGAACATACAACTCACTCAATAGACCAAGCTTCAATCGTACAAAAAACGTTTTCTTCTAGCAGCCCCAGCTTCAGTCGTAGCTTCTGTTGCGGATGTAGGTGCGGTTGTTGCAATTTCTGTGCCACCCTTAACTTCTGTCGCTGTGGGAGCAGTGGTACCGTCTCCAGAGCCTGTGGAATCTGTTTCGGTCAAGTTGGAGCTACCAGTGCCAGTAGTTCCGGTTGCGGTTGCCGCAGTAGTGGTGGGATTCAAAAACTCGCGAATTTTTTTGTTCATATCCGGGATTTACTTCTTTTAAAGATTTTCCAGGAACAACATTTCGTCGCCATCGAACACGAGCCTTTGAGAAATAGAGTTACAGTCAGAACTACATTTCTTTATGAAAAATCTATGACCGAAATGCTTTTACGAAGAATTCGATGGAAAAACATTTTCGGCAAACTAACCTCTAGTCGATTAACCAAAAGCCAGATAATGGTGCAGACCATAACTGCTTTTACGATGGCACACATGTTGCAAAGACTTGGAATGTTGCACAAAGCTAAAGAAGACTATCAGCGTTCTTAACGTCGGGGACTGAAGTAAATCAATTTGGGGACACTGTTAAACTCATGTGAACTGCTGAATGAAACGATTTTAGATTAATCGTTATAGGATTTCTTATTGACAAGAATGTAGCAACGGATTTCCCATGGCATTAACAATGCAGCAATGATGTAAGACGAGTATTATGCTTTCACAAAGGCATCTATTGTTACTTCTGACCTTCGGAGAGTGGCATGAATGTAAGTATGATGGTGTACAGAATCTCAAAGTATATTTAGCTGACAAGAAGTATTGGCATAAGTTTCTTCGATAAGCTGAAAGCAGACATGGGGAAAATTGTGGTTTTTACAGTTTTTGTACCGTTTTTTATTTTCTTAGTATACCATTTATCAGAAGAGGTGAGTTGATCTAAAATTGGGTGTTTAAAATACTTGAAAAATTAGCTTCATAACCGTCGTGGCGCATGGCAGTTTATTTATTTGAAACTACGCCATGTGCTGTACGATAATTGGGTGTTTAAAATACATGAAGGATTAGCTTCATAACCGTCGTGGCGCATGGCAGTTTATTTATTTGAAACTACGCCATGTGCTGTACGACAGTGTCATCGTTTAATAGAACAGTGTAACACAATTGCGTCTTTAATTTTTAGATTCACAGCTTAAGTTCATATGACAAGACTGATGTGGAAGAAATTAAACGGGTTCGAAGATACATACCGGTAGGGTACGATGGTGCAAGACAAACTGGAATGATCCGAGAAAAAAATGACACATTTTGGGCTCGAAACACCAGATTACTACGAAGCGAAGGCACGTCTAGAACAGGCAGAACGAGATCGACTGAACAATGTAACCACCCCTTCTTCTACAACTGCCGTTAATGGCACTGGACCGGCTGAGGTCACTAATACAACGACCGCTGGAGATGCCACGACAACGGCGACAGCAACCGAAACAAATGGAACCAATGCACCGACTGTCGCCCCCACTACAGAAACGACTGCGACCACAACTGGCGCAACGGTAGCTTCCTAGATTTCAATTACAACACAACAAAAACAACTGGCCTGAATGAAGCGTTGAGTAGTTTGATTTTTAGCATTCGAATAAATAAAGTTGAGACTGAGGAAGTTCGCAGGAGCTTGAATGATTCATATTTGATGCTAAATAAAGGATTGATCGTAAACACCAATCAAATGCTGGAGTGTACACTGTAGCATATCCGCAACTAACAACTTCAGTATAGGTTTGGCCGAGACTGCGATTTATATAGAAAGGAGATTTGTTGCGATATTTTGACATTGCTGTAATGTGGTATGTATACAAGTAGTGCTATAAAAATAAAACTAGTAACATTTTATATCATGGAACAACTCGGGAAGCTATATGAAGCGGAAGTGGCGGTAAAACATGGAGACGGGATCAGACAAGGCCGGTGTTCTAATGTTGGTCGGATGGATTGAGTGTATGTAAGTGGTTGTAAATATGACGGAATTGGGCGAATCGACTGCTGAAGGAGGGAAACGGTGTGGAACTTAGAGGCGATATTTTGGCTTGATGTGGTCAGGGGTCATAACAGAAGCCCTGGCTTTGAAGTAGGAAAAGAGTTTGGCATTTAGAGGAAACTTTAGTGGTGGGCAACGTCGTTGAGAAGAGGTGTGGCGGAGGGCTGGAGTTGGAGCCTGAAAAAGCAGTTTCCTCGCGGAAGTAGTGTAGAAACCCGTTGTTTTATTTAAAAGAGAAAGTTGAAAAGGAAGTGAAAGTTGTCATGCATTGGTAAAGTTGTGCGAGCAAGATTTTTACAAGAGTTGAATAGAGTATAGGTAGGCTGTGAAAGTTTCGACTCATTTAAATGCAAGTGAATTTGAATTTGAGCAGGAGCATTATCTGGTTCAAAAGTCAGGCGAAACTAAGGGAATTGTTTCTCCAACGACCGTCTCATGTGGTTACCTAGCGTGGATTTTCCCAGGCCTTTTTGAAGGTAGAAACAGAGATTAAATACTAGAACATGGTTAGATTTGATGATTGTGAAGCAGTCGAGGCACTGCCGAAGGCGAGTCACGACGGTTGGAACAAGTTACTCTCCCATCGCATCTTTACATCCTCCATTTTTAAAGGCAGAAAAAACGGGGTCAATTGGAGAAAATCGGGTATGTATCCCGGATAAATGATTAGTTGCTGATTGGATTGTGTGCGGGATAGACTGTATGTATGTACAAAGTGTCATGACACATGAAATGTAAACGTGGAAAGCGTATTGGACGACAGGGGAAAACACACTGTCGGTAACTGTGGACTTGAAGGTAAACATTGTAGAACATGGCTGAGCATGTCGATAATGTTGCCATTGGTCGGAACGTGGTCTGAAGAAAGTCGCAGAGACGTTCCGTCTCCAGACCTTCGGCCAAGGAAAGGAAGGAGAGTAAACAAGCTTTAAGGACATGGAAAGAGAGCGGTCGGGAGGAATAAGGAATTATGAAGAACCGCGAGACAACCAAAAGTGCTTGTTCAGTTACTGTAAGACAAGAGTGGTGGGCTGGGAGAAGTCGTGGCAGACAATCAGAGAATGAAGGCTCACAGTACTTTGCAGCCTTACGTTGTTTGCCATTCTGGAAAGTTGATGTCCGGAAGGGTTGGAGAGTTCTGGCTGGACTGAGACAGAATATTAATTGAGCTGAGATGAAATCAAGTTGTTGAGGAAGAATCCACAAAGGAATTGTGTGCACTGATAGTCTCACAGTTCTGATGTAAAGCGTACATGTGTAGACGAGAGGCTCACAACTCAATTTTCATGGCTCTGCTCCGATACTAATACGGGATGTTGATCGGGGAAAAATTTGTAATATGGGACGTGCTCCAGGCAAGGATTTCTTGGCAGCATGTAAATAAGAAAATGGCAGTGCGAAGGGACACCCTTAGGACGGCCGAAGGATGGAAAATGGTCACAGTGAACGATGATGAGAACAAGGGAGGGAATGAGGCCGACAGAGGTGGCTGGTGAGAAAAAGCTGGAGGTCATTAGTCTGCCTGTAGTGACTGTTGCGGGAAATTAAAACGGTCACAGGCTCCTTGTGCCGGCATGGCTACAGGCTACAGCTAGCTGCTTCCTAACCCAACTCAACTTGCTAAACCAACATGCATGACTTGAGACTTGAGATGACCCCCCTATCTCTGGATGGATTCCCTACCCGGTAACAAACCAGCTCCCAAAGTCACCAAATGCGAATCTTTGATGGTCCCATCGAGGTTTTGCACAGAATTGACAATTACGATGTCAGGAAGAGGAGAGAGTCAGAAATGCGAATGAGGGAATAGTGGTACTAATTCCGCAGGCTGCAATTCCAACTCGCAAAGGATAGAAATTCACTTTAAAAGGGTAAAAGATTCTTCTCGCTCTTCCGTTTTTCTGCTAGAGGTTGCCATGTCTGCTCTTTTGTAATGGGATCCTAATCGCGGACAACCAGTCGTTCGTTCGTACAGAAGAATTTCAGTTCAGGTAAGAGATTTCATCATTATGGTATTGGCATGATTGTAGCTATAGCAAACTTTTCACCTTTTTTACTATTAATATTATAATAGGTAAAATTATGGTGACAAGCACCAAAACAGAAACTTGTTGAAATCCCAGGTTCCTGCAACGGATCCTGTTCGAGAATTAAATGTTTTTTGGTGCAACATGGATGAAGATAAAGGCATTAATGCATGCAGATGGTTGAGCTCCATGCTTACATTTAAGTACCAAGTAGAAGACGACTGTCACACAAGGCGAGGTGATCCTGTCGCAAAATCCTGCAGTTTCTCAAACGCGGTGAAAATAGGTAGCAGCGGAAAACAAATCAGGGACGTAAAAAGGATGCAAATGCCCGACAAGGCGTCAGATTTGAATATATTTACTATGCTAACGAAATTAGATTTGCAACTTTACATTTTGATGTAGAGCTTCCATCTAGCTCGCTTCATCGTCAGCATTTTCATGGAAGCAGTTCAAGTTGAGCAAAAATTAACAGGTAAAAAGGTGAATCAACACCAAATATAAATCAAATCACGTCAATAGAATTTGCTCAACGAGATTGAGTTTGAGAACAATTCCGGAACTGACGGGTATGGATTTTGGTCCACAAATGTGCTTTTACCGCAATTTTGTTTTTTTTCAAGGGCTTATTATCTGCAACGAGCTTCAGGCACTGAACGCGAAAAAGGCATGGGTTGTCCTAAGAAAATCAAACGGGTAGTTCTATCAAGGCTTACCGATGATTTTAGCTGATCGCCCGAACTGACTGCGAAATGAAAGTTGTTCAGGTAATATAAAAGTTGATCGTATGGTAATCTTGTTGAACTGGTAAGTAGTAGTTAGGGTTTACCCTATTCTAGTCAATGCACCAGAATGTAGGGAAAACCGTGCATTGATTAGAAATAATAAAGCATACACTGATATGACAAGAGTAACTTTGTGTCTGGAACGTTTTCTGATGACGTAGTGTGAGATTGGCTGCTAACTAAGATAAGACGCATGATGAGAATAAGATGCGTTACACACGTGACGGAAGAAGAGTGTGACCTCTCGTTCTCACACAGTTATGGAAGAGGGGGATCTTACCAGTAGTTCAGTGTGGATAATGTGGGCATTGAAAGATAAGCAAGAATGAATCAATCTGGAGAGGAGGTACTGACTGGAATAGAATCGGTTTTAAGATTTGTCAAATTATCTGAGAACGCATACTCACCAACTAAAGGATCACAAGCAGCTGCAGGTTTTGATCTGAAAAGTGCTTATGGTTATGTTGTACCTGCTCGTAGCTCCTGTTTAATTGACACGGATATTCAAATTCAAGTGCCAATCGGAACTTATGCTCGCATTGCTTCTCGCTCAGGTTTAGTAGTGTCAAAGCAAATCGTCGTTGGTGGAGGAGTAATTGATGCTGACTACCGCGGAAACGTGAAAGTTATACTTCTTAATCACAGTGACAACGATTTCAATGTAAATCGGGGAGATCGCATTGCGCAACTGATTTGTGAGAAAATAACCTATCCTTCTCTTCTCGAGGTGAAGCAGTTGTGTCAAAGTGAGCGTGGAGAAAAAGGATTTGGTTCTAGTGGTACTTGATTTAAAGTAGTGCCCTAATTTGTGAATTGAGTCATCAAGATTTGAAACCCTACAAAATGGTAAGTGCGTAAAAGCTTATCATTGGTATTATAGCTGTAATGCACTCACGTTTCCATTACATACATAAGTGAAAGCAATTTTTACTTTGTTATCATAACATTGCAATGTTTGCTGTAGGCGTCAAACCTCATCGCTTGTAGGGAATGTTGGAATTTTATTTTCCGAGCGCCATCACATGGAATATCATGTGCAGACATCACATCCAGACAGATTCAGTTTACAAGTAAATGAGCGTGCAGATGAGCGTGATGATATTTATGTGACTAGGCATAATCGTTGCTTGCGCGGATTTTTGGAGTCTTTTCGAATAGACTTAAAGCCCGTTGACAGTGTAGATCTATATCAAGTTTTTGATAACATATGGCAAGCAATGAGGGATTTTTTAGAGAATGAATTAGTTTTAAAGCAGAGAATTAAAATATTCGTAGTCCTTGATGTACGCATGTATCGTACCAAAGATGATAAGCAATTATCAAATATTTATTTAAGTGCACCTTGTCTAACACTAGCTCACTCTGTTTTCATCGATTCAATTTGTTTTTGAGTACCATCTTCCACTAGAACTCTCTATATAGGTATCCATGTATTAGGGCTTGGTTGCATTAATAAACAAGCACTTGTTATGCTCTCCAGAGCCATAAGATGTCTATAATGCCTATTCTAATTCACCATCCTAATCCACGTCTCATGCCCTCCGAATGACTACAGGAATCTGTAGTAGATGAAAGGTAGGACACTGTTCTCCCGGATGGTTGCCCAACCACTCTACACCATGTCCACCACCTTTACAGCATGCATGCATTAACATAAAGGGATGTAATGACTTGCTTTTACTGGAGTATTCTTGCGGGTTTGTACGCTTGCAACACTACGTACAAAAATCGGATATTACCTTATAGACATCATCTTTCTAAACTGAATTTGTTAGACTGTCCCGTTCCGATGACCATGGATAAGATTGATCACTTTGCTCAAATTAATGACTTGAGCATAAGCATTTTAGCTGTTGAAGATCAGACAGATAAGTTGTATCCTATTTGGACAACACCTGGATACCAGGTAGCCGAAAAAAGGAATCCAATGCTAGTGTATTTACAACAAAAGGGGAAAGGATACTTCGCTTACGTGAAATCAAAATCCAGGTGGTAAAATGTAACCATTTAAAAGTCGAAATAGTAGAGATACTCACTCTGAAAGTTATAATACAGGCAGGTTAACTATTGCAAATTATTGCGCAAGCTAACTTTTGATTATCGAGCACCGGTAAAACCAAGCTTTTACATCTGCTTTGACACTGAGCAAATGATAATTCCACGTGCCCTGGTGTATCAAGATAAAGGAGTGTCATACACGGTAAGATAAATGATCTTTCTAGCTACGCATACATTGTTGCAGATGAGAGGAAATCATGTGAAGCAACAATAAGTGCATTTTAGCAGGATTGCGACCACTTTTGGTCGCAATCCCGCTTTGGTTAACATTAGCGCGAAAGCATACGGGATAGCGCCCACTTTTCTCACAACGAGCCGGGACGAACTTTGCGTAAGGCTCCTATGGTTAAGCATAGGAGCACATGTGCATATACCGGCATTACGATTTTTCGTGCTGACTGTGCAGTTTTGTGTTCCGAATCTTAATTAAATTCCTACAAGCCTACAAACTTATATGAAAGGTAAGATACGTGTGCATTTACTTAATTAGAGTGTTTTATGCGTAAAATTATGTTTTTTATTGTGTGTCATTGTGTATATTGTGTACAATATGAATGAATAGTGATTACCTGTTAATTGCTTTAACACACCTTTGCAGTTATCCATCCTCAACTATTTTTGGAATCTGGGCCCCTCTAGTGTTCCTACGTCTTTATATCATTAACTAGCTTTTAACTAACTAGTTTTTAAATTCGCTAAAAGGTGACATCAAGACAGCCGACACACATGAGCGTCAAGATATTCGATCATATGGTTATTATAGGACGCTGTCAAGTTAGCCGAACTTTGGGCGTCAAGAAAGTCACATTCAGTTCAATGTATCTTATAGTATATGTATAAAGAGCTCCAATATTCACCATGTGTTCAATGCATCTCATTCTCATTTTTAATCATATTCCACGGAATTACTATTTCCAAACCTGGTTCAAAGACAAATCATAGATGGCATAAAACGCATTAATAATTTACTTGTATTTCCAGATCAATTGTTTGTCAACTCTGAACGGCACAAAGTGCATTCAGTCTGGGTGCCTCTATGGAGAGCGGTGGGGCTTCGGCACCGAATCCGTACCATCCACTGAGAGTTTCAGCGGATGGGTGGTGCGCATTTTTCGGAAGATGGCTAACTGCCTGCCTCCCGAAAAACCCCACTCCTGCTCCACGGGGTGTCGGGGCCCAGATGGAGCCATGGGCCATTGCCTGCTTTGTGCTAGGTAAGTCATAAATTTCATTTCTACTTTGGTGACACGTGTGTTGGGGAAACGTTTTGAAAAATTATCTTCTATCACCAGCATTTAATGATGTCAAGTGGTATGGAACAAGCTAGTATTCATTATTCTCATCTACAGCCATCAATCATCTTTTTGCGCTTTCATAAGTTTAACATTGTGATTTTGTTGAGCATGACCAGGCTGATTGTAGTTGTGCATCGCTTCTTCTAAAACCTTACACATACTAATATTTATTTTTAAATTTCAGGAGCCTTGCTTCTGCTTCTGGCTGTTGTGGTAGGTTTTTACGGCCGGTGCCGTAATGCCTACCGGCAACGCCAGATCCGCAGAGCAATGCGGGTGCTGGACGAGGAAGTCCAGATGGGGAGGATTGATCCCCTCATCGACGGCCTCCCGGAGCCGGAGAAAATTGGACCATCCTCCAGGTCGGTCTCCACCACCGCGGTCTCCCGAGCCGGAAGTGCGACTGGTTCATCCCAGGCCCCGTCCAGTGTTCCGCCAACTGCGTCCCAAATAACCCAAGAAGAGGCTACTGGACCAACATCCTCGACTTCTTTTCTTAATTTCATGCCATAATTATTAACTCTTTGGAAATAAAAATGAAAAAATCCAAATCATTTCTTATATTTTATGCTTCCATTTATCAAAATGAAAGCAAACCGATTCAACTACAAGTCCATCGCTCAAAATATGATTTCAATCAAAGTACTTGATGCTTTATCAAAATAAAAGCAAACTGATTCAACTACAAGCCCATCGCTCAAAATATAGTTCTACTCAAATGTATTCAAAATATGATTCTACTCAAATGTATTCAAAATATGATTCTACTCAAATGTATTCAAAATATGATTCCAATCAAATGTATGGCTTGATGTAATGATGTGAGAAGATTTAAATTTGTTCTAAGAGGATGCAATCTTAAACTTGAATGAAGGGATGGAAGTACTGATCTAAAAGTGTGATCATTAAGAGTAGATGCATTTAATCTAGTGGTATAACGACAGGTAAGGTCAAAGTGATGTTTGCAGGTTCAAATCAAGGTTCAAGTCTTAACAAGATAAATGTTAAACCAACTGTAAAAGTCAAAGATTTTTTAGACTCTGCTCAAGTAATTGAAATAAAATTACTAATTTAATTTCCTCAGAGTCAGTAATAATAATAATTATAATTTATTGAATCATACGTCGATCTAACCCCTTCGGGTTCTTACAACGTTGGTATAGTTGTACAGGATAAACTGCTCAGGTTATTTTAAATAAATAAATACATATTAGTTTTACAATATAGCTTCACGCGCGGGATATAGCTTCACGCGAGGGTTTTTTTAATAATAATAATAATAATTTATTGAATCATACGTCGATCTAACCCTTTCGGGTTCTTACAACGTTGGTATAGTTGAACAGGATAAACTCCTCAGAGTCAGTTTGCAAATATTATTGAGGGTCTGTAAGTACAAGGACTTACCACCTTCCTGAACATACAAAGCCCGCAGATAAGAGTGTGCCACGTTTATACATCATTTATAACTAAAATGAAATCAATGAGTTACTTCCACGCACCGTTTAGAAGAAGCTTCCTCAGGTCCTGCAACATACAAATTGCGCAAATGAGCAATCATTTATGAATAGCATGAAGCTCGATCGTTTAAGCCCTCAGTGCCGTGGAGATTGAACACTATGTCTGGCGGCAAGGGACTTGCCAACTTCCAAAACTACTAACAATTCAGAGTTTTTTACTTCCATCATATAAATTTCCCTCAGTAACTCCAGAGATATTCACAAAAGCTTCAAGAACATGAAACTTACAACCCTTCAGCTATCAGCTTTATCAGATAAGTAGGCAAAATTCATCATATAGTTTTGATAGCCCTTTCACAACGTCAGAAGTCAACGCAGCATTGAAGAAACTCGCGAACAAGAAAGCACCTGGACCAGTTGGAGTACGGAATGAATTCCTCAAAGCTGCACCCCCGGAAATGCTAGACGCTATAACCCGCATTATGAATACCATCTTTGATTTGGAAGAAATCCCACTATCATGGATGGAAAGTGAGACGGTGATGCTACACAAAAAGGGAGGGGAAAACAAATCCTCTAAACTATAGACCCATTGCTTTAGCGAATACAGGCCTGAAGCTTTTCACTGCAATCATTACATCAAGACTGAGCAA
>VRMD01002625.1:0-12741 GCA_009872375.1 Sminthurides bifidus | reverse complement strand
AAGTGCAAAAAATCCTATAAGCTCTGCCAAGATTCCCCATCCACGCTTTTGATTTTTCGTGGCTCCTCAGAGCGCAATGATGAACGCTCTGAGGAACTTACCTGCACTATTGCTATGATTTTTCGCCATGCATTCTCTCTCCCTACTTCTAATAATCGACCATTCCTTTCTTTCCATCTTTAATCTGTGAAGCAATCACCCGGTGCTGCGAGTATAGCCGCGATTTCGATTCAACGCAGGTGGATCGAAAGTAAGTAAATGCTAAAACCGAAATTCAGTAATTCAGTTTAAGCACTATTGGCACATTAAAGATTTCCGTAAGTATTATTTCTCGTAGCTTCAGGGCGCAGTCTTTGTGCAACTTGATTTCATGCAACATTTGATTGGATTTCATCAATATAGATATGGCTTAGGCATTCAAGTCATCTGCATTAAAATATTCGCAACCAATGACTACATTTAGTCTCTGCCTGCAATCCACAATCTAAAGTCATGTTAGCGAAGCTAAGGCCACCATTCCTACAGCATGTGACCGTGCAGCGGATGTGATATGCAAATGACTCACAGGCTGTCATTCATTGATAACAGGTGACAAGGCTTGGCCGATGCATTACATTACAACCATGCAGTGAATCACAGACGGTCCAAAACCAATTGTATTCATAGTCTTAAGAGGCAAATAGTCACAACGGGACACAACGTCCCAGACCTGCGCCCACTAATATCAAAAATGTAGAAAGTCTGAAATTCCGAAACCTGCCCTTCAGTGAATTTGCTTGTAGCTAAAATTATAAGGCTTATAAAAGCATCATATTAAATACAGGTAGTATTGATGGAGCTCGAGTTGTCTGCAATAATTATTGCTAGCTATAGTATTTAAACTAATTCTACAATTAAACGTACGCAATTACAAAGTCAGAACATGAGAAGAGAATGCATGAAAGCAGATAAATCGTTTCACGGCTAACGCATAACAAACATAAGGCTTTTGAGGGCCCATGCATAAATAATGGCAGCACGAGTATGATTCGCCTTGGATTTTAGTTGCACGCTATGGCTTTTACAGATGACTCACGAAGATGAGATGACGGTTGGCAGCATGGAATCAACAATCCAGTACCTGCCAATGTAGTATTTCCAATGTAGTGGAGATGCTTTTAACCTGGGGATGAATGAGAGAGATTTCCGAGAGGCACGGGCAAACTGCAGTCTACAACTGCGAGAGACATCCACATGTACCGTGGAAGCAGAAAATATCCTCTTTAGGGAGAGTCAGCCGAAGGAAAAGACAATCCGTTAAGGAAAGGATAGGCGAGTTGCTGTTTCTTAATGCTCAAAGCTCTCGAGTGACTAAAAAACACGGTTGCGAAGAGGAAAGCGGATGTCAGATTCTGTGTATTCAGTTGTCGTTGTCGATGTGTCAGCCAAGTTGCATTATAAGTTCATGATATATGCGCTCAAGAATCTTGAGTCATTGCGGAAAGTGTTAAACCGCTTTAGTCCTGTCATTGTCTCTTTTCGGTAATGTGAACTTATATAGAGTGAATGTGAACCTTGGGGATTTGGCCGTTCAATTGTTCATGGTGAAGTTGGAGCTGAAGGAGCCGTAGCGTTGAGGAGTCTCTACTGTGTAGTACATTCCCTATTACCATTTATAGGCAAGTTAACTATATAAAGTAATCTTTCCTTGTCATGAACGTGCTCATTAATGGACCGTTGCAGTGAGTTAGAATAAACTACAGATAGCACAATCAACTCACACAGCGAGCAAAAACTCATCGCATATTCGCACACCGTGAATGTGAACAGGAAAGACCGATACTGATATTATTGATGGTAATTGTATTTTGCAGAAGGTGGGGATAGCGGACAGGCCCGTTGTGTCCGTGTGGTTCATTGCTGTCAGTGCAGTTTGTACTTATTAGTCACCTCGACTTCGTCGATAGATACGAAATTGATTTTTGTTGGATCCTTTTTTTCTTGAAACAGCGTGCCTAAAATTTGGTAAGTGTCAGTATTTAACATCATCTATCCTTTGAAATGTTTGAAAACTATACTTCTTTTCTTGCGCGATGCATGTCTTAAAGTTTCTGTCCCGTATCTCAAAATGGAGCTGGTATACTGAAAATTATTCGTTACTCTAATTTTTCATCAGTTTTGGATCATCGTAATCAATTTTTGTTGGTTTTTTCAGCCATCATGTCAGCTAGAAAGACAGGCCGGAAGAGCTTGACGAAAAAGCGGGCACAGCGGGCAACGTCCAATGTGTTCGCAATGTTTGATCAAGCTCAAATTCAAGAATTTAAAGAAGCTTTCAACATGATTGATCAAAACCGAGATGGTTTCATTGACAAGGAAGATTTGCACGATATGCTGGCTTCCTTAGGTGTGTAACTCGAATTGGTCATTTGTGCTGTTAGCAAACACCTCAAGATATCCCTCTCAACTGAACCTTCAAACCAGCATTTTCTTTTTTGCAGGTAAAAACCCTACCGAAGAATATTTGGATGGAATGATGAGCGAGGCTCCTGGACCGATCAACTTTACCATGTTCTTGACTCTGTTTGGAGAGAGGCTGCAAGGAACAGATCCGGAAGATGTAATTAAGAACGCGTTCGGTTGTTTTGATGAAGAAAACGATGGCCTTGTTAATGAAGAGAAGCTTCGGGAGTTGCTGACTACAATGGGT
Organism: Sminthurides bifidus; assembly: GCA_009872375.1. Classification (NCBI taxonomy): domain Eukaryota; kingdom Metazoa; phylum Arthropoda; class Collembola; order Symphypleona; family Sminthurididae; genus Sminthurides; species Sminthurides bifidus. Next base: position 10,052 of record VRMD01002625.1, on the reverse strand, counting down.
GATAGATTCACTGATGAGGAGGTGAAGCACTGCTTACAAGTTTTAGTACTCTAGTGCAAAATTAAAATTTTGCAGACGTGCAAGAATTTAACAGCTCTCGTAATCATTTTCATGTTTGAAAGGCTTAATTATCGTGAGGAAGGTTCTTTACACTTATTTACTTCAATTGTCTATTTAGGTGGATGAAATGTTCCGGGAAGCGCCGATCAAAAACGGATTGTTCGACTACGTTGAATTCACGAGAATCCTGAAGCATGGTGCCAAAGATAAAGATGAGCAAGAGGTGTAAATTCGTCCGTTCGGGACGTGTGCAAACTGCAGGAGCTAGAACCTGCATTTCCTTTCTACATAGTGCGTTTTCAGTGCAAGTGTTAATCTAATATTTACTAACAGTTGACAGCATTGCCAGAGTTTGTTGCTTCTACAGACGATGTTTTCTAGTTGTCCAGAGGGTATTTCTAGATTTGCTTACTTTCCTAACCAGTACTTAGGTGTGAAAATAAAAATAAAAAACTACTAGAATGAGTACTAACAAGTTTGTATTTTCTGGGGCCTTTCTTGACATTTGCAACTTTTTGTTCGGTTTTATGATGAGTGGATCTTCGTTTTGTATTACCTTTATCCAGCATTCCGATTTGTAAAATTCCGACTAGAAGTTTGCTTTCGTAATACTGATATGATATTCATGACAAGTATTGATGAGAGTGTTTTCGCATATTTTTACAATTTTACAACGCTTTTGAATCCAGCTTGTCTTATTTTTGCTCCTTTATTCAGGGTATAACTTTTTATAACATATGCCATTCAATTGAAATGACACGTTGGTTTGCTGTGCCAGCCAGGTGGTAAACGATCAACGTTTTAAACCACGTTGTTAGACCATGTACAATGAACATTAAACCTTTTATCGGGCCGATAAACTACAATCTAAGGCAATCATACGCATTTGCACCGACGAGATAATTGACTAGTATGATTACAACGGCCTCTGACTTAAAAATTCTGAATCAAAAAATATTACTGTTACGGTTATATCATCTCGAAACAATCTTACTGAATCGTCAGGCAGCGTTAGCAGGCTACTGATTTTTGCATGATCAATACCATGCTCAGTACCACCTAGCGCATGCCTAATTAAGTGTGTCGCAGCATTTTGATCTTCTGGTTTAACCTTGAACGACTCCGTCCGCTGACGCAAAGTGCTATGGATTTCGCCTAAGGTGGGGTTTGTGTGGTCCGGGAGCTTGTAAGGACTAAGCACGGTTTTGCCTGACATATGCTCACCAACCAGGCGTACAGCTTGACTATGTGATAGCATGTCCCATAAACCATCTGAGGCAATAATCAAAAAGCTATCTTTCACACGCAACTTGTGGTAAGTTACTTCCGGCTTGGCAGTTAAGTATGGCGGAGTTGCACAATTCGGACTAAAGGCACAGTCTCCTATATACGGCAAGACCCGGGATCGAACTTCTTCTGCACTCCACTTGAAGCTATTGACAAGAACAAAGCAACTTGATTATTTGGCAATACTGTTGGTTGCGTATTTTATAACAATCTTGATGAAAAGTTACGTGTAAATACTTACCGATAATCTCCAAAAGATCGGAGGGGTATCAATTGGCCCAATAGCCTCCCATTACGAAGAACAGTATCATGTTCATTTTCAGGGTGCTCAGAATATATCCTAGTGACTTCGGAGAAATTTTCTGCGTTATGGAGAGAGGTTAGTGGAGTCGGGTGCCAATCAGCAGTCTCACTATTCCAAGACCCAAGAACCGCCTGACAGTCACCACAGTTGGCTATGTGGAGGTGCTCACTGTCTACGTGAGCGACGATGCCCACCGCTCCCGAAATAGCAACAGATAAAGTCTTCATGAGCAAACTCTTTGTATCAAACTTTTCACCAACTATATCATCCAGTTTGCTCATAATTGTTTCATCTCCCAAGTCACTGTCCAACTTTAAAAACGCTTTTTCCAAAGCAGTATTCATACGAAAATCCGCACTTGACTCATCGGCTAGCTCCTTCGCATAGTCAGCAAAACTTGAAGAGTATAAAAACCGTAGATCTTCCACCAACTCATTGCGGTCATTGAAATAATCCAGGAGATCCGATGTAGGATTCCACACTTTCGGTTCAATAATTCGCTGTAAAACATCCTTAGGAAGTAACGAAGCCGCCACGTACTGGAACAATCTCTTGGCAACGACTTGCCCGCACGCTGGGCCTCCATGGCCATCGAATATACCAAACAGAAGGCCTAGTCAAATCATCGTAATAATATAAGTTGCATCAATGAAAAATGAAACCGTACAAGGAAACACCACTTTTTCAGTCGAGTTGAGCAGTTATTACCTGTGGTTAACAAACAGCGGCCTTCCGCCTGAGCGTCTTCAATAGGAGAATTTGAAGCCAATTGGTTTGTATCATAGGATTTCACGGAGCCAAGATTCAATTCTTTCGCGAATTCGTTTTTTTGCAAAACAGCAGAGATCTACACCACAGAACAATCCAATTAATTCTCAGTCAATACAAAAAACACTCATCACATGCCTTAAGTAATCATTTCTAAGACTTATTAGCTTTAAATGAATTTATTAAGAGTTCAATTAGACCTTCGTGGGAGACAATCGTATGTAGGTTCTTTTTAACAAGTCAAGAGACGGGCCACATCTTGCTATGAAAATTTGTCGAGTTCTGCAACTTTGACACGGCTGCTGCTCGGAGGATGAACGGAGAAGCAACGATACTGCCGTTTTCCACATCGTTTTTTAAATTTTACTAATGCAAGCTTAGCGAAGCTCTAATTTGAACTGAGATTTGTACTAGAGACAACACAACCTCACAGATTATATTCTTAGCCCCCTCGAAAACGTCAGATAGTTCAAGCACATGGCTCAAAACTTTGATTTGATTAACTGATTGCGTTGATTAATTCCCCCAATAGTATCACAGGACATAGCTTTGAAAGTACCTGTGACGCTGTGACCTCTTCTGGCTTGAACCAAGAAAGAAAAAAATATAAATGTGTCAAGGAAATCGCCTTCTCTTATTCCTAAAATAGAACATGATGCAAAATGCAAATTGCTACTTTTGCTGGGAGGTACTTCGCAGTAATTGACCAGGATTTCTTAACTTGGACTAGTATTAAATTATGTTCACATTATCCCTTTTAATGTGTTCACATCTTAACCGTCACGTTTTTATTTATCGTACCTCTCCTGTTCACAGCTGACACTACAAATACTGAGGAAGCACATGTTCGTGCGACGGGATTCGGTGTGGATTGTGGATTACCTATAAGAGCACAACATTTATTTCCATTTTTCCACTGCATTGTGCGGCTTTCCTGCTGCGGGACGGGACGAGTACTGCATGTTTGAATCACTGTGTCCCGGTTATTTGCAGCACGCTTATTCCAATGCGCTTAGAGATCTGATCTAGATCCATACATGGATCATGCCCTTCATGATAAATCAAACGATTATCAGCCCAAAATCACTTATAGAGATTCGGAAGACACTTAATTGGATATTACCCGATCGCTATCTGGTTAGAATGAAATTCCTATCAGCCAAGAGCGCTAAGAACAAGATTAATTAAAGGAACCACCGACAAAATCTTTTGGAGTAACCATTTTAATTCGTTTCCCAAAGGTGGAAAGTACAATTATTTTAATTAAAAACTTAATCCTCTCCTCCCTTAGTTTCTTTCTTGCCTCCTCTGATTCTACCAGTTCGTCTAGCAGCGATCAAGCCGACCTTTCTACCGGCAGATGTTCCTCTCTTCACAGTGGAAGCTTTACCAATGTGTTGATGGTTACCTCCTCCGTGAGGATGTTCCACAGGATTCATGGCAACACCTCTAACCACAGGCCAGCAGTTTCTCTTGGCCTTGTACTTGAAATATGCGCGACCGGCTTTCAGAATCGGCTTGTCAATACGACCACCTCCAGCAACAATTCCTACCATTGCTCTGTTGTTCGACGGAACCACCTTTTTCGCACCGGAAGGCAACTTAATCCTGCGTAAACAGCGACATTACAGATCAGCTCATTGCCTCGTTTTAACCTTTCCAAAATGATCGCCACTTTACTAGCTTTCATGAAATGAACTATTCACGAACTAATAAAGCTGGTTAATGAAAATGGTAGCGCAACGTACCTTGTTCGTTTTGCGTCGGGGTTGTGGGCTATGACAGTTGCGTAATTACCAGAAGCACGCGCCAAACGACCTCGGTCTCCGGTCTTCTCTTCCAAGTTGCAAACTATAGTTCCTTCCGGCATGGTTCCAACTGGCATGATGTTACCGATTTGCAGGTTGGCTGATGACAGAAAATATTATTCTCACAACAAAATGTCAACGTCGAGCAAGCAAAATACACCCATTTGATGCACCCGGCATAGATTGGTTGTTTTCAACTATGATAACAATCATACCTTTTCTTCCAGAATACACGAACTGTCCGGTGTACATGCCCTCAGCGGCAATGAACAGTTCCTTCCTGGTCTTAAATCGGTAAGGGTCACGGAAATGAACCACGGCCAAAGGCGCACCACGACCAGGATCGTGGATGATGTCCCTTACTACTCCTTTGATGTACCCATGCCGTTCAGCGTAATCAAGATGTCTTAGTTTGGGGGCACCTTTCCTGTGTTTGGTATGGGCAACAAACACGGATCCGGCACCTTTCCTCTGGGCTCTGATAACTCGACCCATTTTTTATCTGAAAAAGTTAACGCTTATAATTTTGATCACACGCTGACCCAGTCCCATAGATTATTCTATAGGGCTAGGTTCCACTGTGCCCTCAATTTTGCAGTCTTCAGCATTTCCAGCAGCTAATATTAGCTTACAAACATTCGGTGTAATTAAATATTTCAAAAAATTCGGATAGTAATTTAGAACTCACCAGATTTTTCAATTAGTGGGCCCAAAATTCTTAAAGATCTTCCACAGTCTCCTACTCCAACAGATCGGAGTTCACTAAGCGATGAATGCGGTTTCTGCAGCGTGTAGGCTACAGGCATTACAGCTTTGAGGACATAGCACACACGGCACGACGTGCCAAGCAGTAGTTCTATCGAACCTAGCGACATTTTCTACCGCAAAATTTCAATTCGATAGTGTGAACGTCGCGGGAAAACATCCTGACTTTCAAAATTGATTTTGTTCACATATAATATGTATGTCCATATATCAAATTCATGTGCGTCAATGCAACACTTGTGCACTTCATAAAACCTTGGGATTATTGCTGCAAAATTCTAAACATGTAGCTATTTTCTGAGCTTTGTACTTGATAATACATTTCTTTTTTTTCATGTAATATCGCAAAAAAATCGCATTTATGTACTTTCCTTGTTTGACTCGACACTGTCAATCTTCGGTGCCATAGTTACGGTATCGTTAATTCATGCCCAATTATATATTATGTGAGTTGCAGTTTACAGGATCCAGTACAAAACCAGCAACGGCCTATAACAGGCGGAGTCTCTGTCTGTTGTCAGTGTATGGCTGCTCTAAGTATACTTAGCTTTCTTACAATTGTCGCAAGTATGCTGTATGATGCTTTATCACCTCCTTCAGGATAACATCTCTTCATCCTTGCTTTCTGCATTTAACCGTGACGGGATGAAAGCGCTTTGCTTTAATAATACAGCAAACCTATATTCCTAGCAATAGCAGTATTTAGCGTAGTTACCATATACCGTAGCGCTTATTATTTAAGCTGTTTTGCTTTTCCGGCAAAAATGTACATGATAAAGAGGCAGAAGAAAAGACCGAATTTTCAAGTGTGAGCAGTTAAAAATCTAATGCTAAAAGAGTTGGTCCGGTATTAATTAGAATCGAATGGAACGACAGATCTCCTGATTACGTCCTTGGAAATTTGGAGTGATTTGATCAAGCAAAATAGCACAAACGCGATATTTTTGTCACGAATCAATTTTAAAGCTGCGAGACCAAGCATGTGAATTTTCTGGAATTCTCTTTCTCAGCGAGTGTTGTCGTTTAAAAGTTCAGCCCAACGTCTTATCTCGTATACTCCACTTTTAATGGTCAATATGTTCTACATGCAACTGTTACTGTCGGTTAAACTTTAAAGCAACCTGACGCATTGGAATCGTATCGTGAAAGCAGGGACGTCACAGTGTACTCGTTAGGGCTGGCTTATCATCGACCTGTCAATTCTTTAGCACAACAGTCGCCAAGGTGTCAAGCAGTGAGATACTGGAGTATAGTGGAGGGCGCAAGGTAGCGGCTAATTGTTAAAAAAATTTTGAAGTGTGGACAGACCTGAGCTCTATTCAGAGCTGTTTTAACTATGGACGAAGAAAATATCACCGATTTTCAATCTAGTTATGACCTCCTTCAAGAGCAAATGGTTAATCCTGATGCTGGTAAGAAAAACATGTATTCACTCCTGTATGTCCTTGGATGAATTCCATCGGAATTGTTGATCAAATCTTATTTCAGTCCATCAATTTCGCTAACTCATACATCACCTTAATTTATTACAGTCATGTACAGCGAAATGAATTCAGGAGATTCGGGTGACATGTCTTCAGAGGCTTGGCAAAATCAGGTACTTAATTCAGATCCGAGGAATTCAGCAGTCTTGGATAGTAATGAGAAACTTCTAGAGGTATGACTGTCTTTTGCCGCATTTAGCTGCACCTCGAATGATAGCCAGTTTTTCAAATAAACTCACTGTTTTGGTGGCAGGATGAATCGTTGAATGGGCAATTTGACAACGAGCAAAGCTATGCAGAATCAAGCGATGGTCATAATATGGATGGCGTTGAAATTCGACCGCTACCTACCACAGTTGCATTTTCGGAAGCACCCAAGCGTAAGCTGGATGATGGCGTAACCAGCACTGAATGCGTTGATCAAGATGCAACTGGTGTTGACCAGATGCCTGAAGATAGTGATGGAAATGAAGGCCCTGGTCCAGCTAAAAAAGCACTGCTGGAACTGAACGTTAGAAAATTACTACCTGAACTTGAAAAGCTGTGGAAGCCTGTAGACGACAATCCGAATGATTTCACAGCATGGACTTGCCTTCTACAATACGTTGATCATGAGGTATGTCATTGTAACAAAATGCTTATCCTCTAACCGACGCCACATCGAAACTATGAAGGACGTATAAGAATCGTCTTCGGTTGATATATTCTAATTTATGCATTGAGTAAAATAATATTTGTTACAGAATGAGTTATTGGCTGCACGAGAGGCATATGATGGCTTTCTAGCTAAGTACCCTTATTGCTATGGATACTGGAAAAAATACGCTGATTTAGAAAAGCGAAAAGGATCTGCGGACGATTGCTACAAGGTCAGTCTCTATTTCCTGAATTTGACTTTGACTTTGCATTTGTGTTTATTTGGTAACTCGAAGTCAATCATTGTTGAATTGTTAAGGTCTTTAAAAGAGGACTAGAAGCAATACCATTATCCGTTGATCTCTGGATTCATTACCTCAATTATGTCAAGGCAACGAATACGGACAAGGATTACATACGTGAGCAATTTAAAGAAGCTGTAGCAACCGTGGGTCTCGAGTTTAGGTACTTTTTTGATGTCAGCTAATCGTTTGATGCGTTATAGTTTTCCAGATTGTAGATCTCCGGATATTGCTATTTGCTACTTACCTTTTTTTTTGCTATCCAGGTCGGATAAACTATGGGAGCATTACTTACAGTTTGAGAAGGACAATGGAAATTTGCGTAAAGTATTGGAAGTATATGACCAACTAATATCCACGCCCACTCAATCCTATGCTCAGCATTTACAAAAGTAAAGAAATCATCACGGAATTCGTTCAGCCTAATTTAGCAGGTATAAACTTATCCTAAAATAAAGTGATTCATTTTCTGCAGTTTAAAGGACTTCATAAATGATAATGCTCCGGAAGACATATTGGATGAAGAAATCTTCTTGGAATTAAAAGCAAATGTGGAAGAAAGAGTCAGTGCCATGGACGAAACTGAAAATAAGGACGAGGTTTGGATAAAAATTATATGATACTGCATAGGAAAAACAATCCTGGAGCAGCATGTGAAGATGTCTACGTTAATGATACACGCACGATAAGGCAGCTGCACAACTTAAACAAAACATTACTTTAATTTTCACAGTCTGAAAGAAATGCCATAAGGGAGAAATTAATAGAAATGAAGTCGGAGATTCATAAAGAAACAGCGCAGGAAGCGCTAGCTCGGTGGGCCTTTGAAGAAGGTGTAAGTTTCTTGTCATTGTCTCGATCTTCGCCTAGAATTTTGACTGACTAACCGAATGCGTGCGCACACAGTTATAAAAATCAAATCAATTCGATATGTTTTTTATAGATCAAAAGACCCTACTTCCACGTCAAAGCTTTGGAAAAGGGACAGCTGAAAATGTGGAAGGCGTATCTTGATTTCGAAATCGAAAGAGGAAATGAAAAAAGAGTATTAATACTCTTCGAGAGGTGCCTCATTGCTTGCTGCTTGTACGAAGAGTACTGGATTAAATACGTTAAGTATCTGCAATCCTTACCGTCGAAAGACGTTAATAAAATCAGAAGTGTTTTTCAACGAGCTTGCACGATTCACCATTGCGGCAAACCATGGATAAATTTACACTGGGCAGCCTTTGAAGAGTCAGAAGGTCGGATTTTGTTATCCTATTATATAATTATATCATATCTGTTTATTGAATAGTACATATTATTGTTGCTCCTGTATCTGTCTTACGTGATGTTGACACGATGATTTTATTTTTACAGGTAATATGGAGATAGCTAGTGAAATATTAGAAAAACTTGAGTCCTTATTGCCGAACTCTGCCCACGTACGTTTTCGTCGTATCAACCTTGAGAGGCGATTAGGAAATATTGCGAAGTGTGTAGAGTTGTTTGAAAAATATTTAGCAGCAGAAAAAAATAAGTCGGCAGCGAGTCATGTCAAAATCAAGTTTGCGCGATTTCTTATCAGAGTAAGTAGAGAAAGTATTTTTTTTATTTTAAATTGAAGGAGATTCCTTTCTGATTATCAAAATTTTTACAGTTTTTAAACGATTACGATAAAGCTCAACAGCTTCTTGAGGAAGCGATTGAGGAAGACCAGGTAATTACAAATTAAAAAGATTCGCTTTTAAGAATAAATAAGTCGTATTGCCGTACATTTTTGACTGGATTTGATATTTTGACGTTTAAGGGGTCAAAGAACAAGGTTTTGATGGCCTTGATTGACATTGGTATAAGCCGGAAACCTTTAGATGTAGATCATGTGATAGAGACATTCGACAAAGCACTACAAAGTAATCTTTTACCAGAACAGAAATTAGCATTTGCTCACAGGAAAGTTGAGTTCCTAGATGACTTCGGAAAAGATCCGTCAAGGTGATTTATAAGCAACAGATAACATTACGTGTGTGCTAGCCTGCATCAGCGGTATCCTTTTTCGGGTTTTCTAACTTTTTTTTATTTATCTAGCACATTGAGGGCACAAGAGGATTTGCAAACTATATCAAGTCAACTCGCGGAAAAAAAAGCTTCCAGTGAACCCTCGAGGTATGTTTTTTGGGTAAACAATCCCAATTAAAATCACCCTAATTCAGAAACCCAGTCACGCCTCGTTTTAAAGGAAGACAAGTATTAATGGTGCTTATATTTTACCATATGTATGTGTACATATATATCTTAGAACTTATATCTGTGGGTCTTAACGTTTCCAGAACCGAGGATGCTTCCAAGTTTTCTAAGCCTACAAGTGTGCCCCAACAATATGGAGGGCCTCCACCTACTCATTATCCACCGCCTACTAGCTCCGTACCGCCGACAGCTCATCATAATGGTTCCGCAAGCACAGACTACCAAGGACAGTATGCCCAGTATTCAGCTTGGAATTATCAGCAGCCACAGACAACTCCTGCCTACGGTTACCCCGCTCAGCAGCAATCCTGGAATGCGTATAGTGGGTACCAAGGTTGATGTATGACAATAACCTATTAAATAATTAAATCTAATTTCATGCATATGACAGCACAAAATATTTCTGAGG
>VRMD01002624.1:0-12741 GCA_009872375.1 Sminthurides bifidus | reverse complement strand
CATTATGAGCGATTGCACATTTAAAGTTCTTGACACTGACATCCTGAAGAGAAAATTTGCGCTCCTCATCCTCCACCTTCGTCATCCATGGCATCGCTATCGCATTCATCAATCCCAACAATAGCAGCGGCAGCACTTAATGCTGTTAAGTAAAGTGCAAGGCTTGATGCGTAAAACTTGTAAGACTTTTTAGTACTGAGGAAAAAAATCAAAAATTCTTTACCACCCTCTACCTTCTACGTAACTCCGCTCCTATTATGTAACTTGATGTTTTATACGTCAATTATCTTCTAGCTACTACGCACTTTTTGCCGCTACAAATACTTAAAAGTTTGACATTATTCTTGCAAACCATTCAAAATCCTCAATGCCGGGAGGAGAAAAAATTCTGTGCCTCTAATTGTGGCAATTGCCATTGGGCTGAATCAATCAAGTGACTTAATTTCGCTTTAACTTCAACTTGTTTTTGTTTTTACCTTCTTTTTCTCCTCACACGTGCACATTACCTTTCTTCCCCTCTTTCCAGAATGCAGTCATGCCATTGTACTTGAAATTCATATGATTGAAATGGTTTATTAACCAAGTGAGTAACCAAGTTTTGAACAACTCAACCGCAGAACTGCATCTTGCTAAACGATTTCTAAATAACGAACTAGCGAACACCTGTGCACCGCTCTTTTCATTTTTTTTATCTCAAAACTATAGATTTGCAAAGCTGTACCCTCCTCTTGTACAAGAGGGAGAGAGTTTTCGAAAAGTTTGCCATGTTGCGGCGGTGGTGAGCGCTGTAGTGTGAAACTGACTTGATTCTCAAAACTCGATTACTTGACGCCATTCTTTTTTGCCCAAAACTTGTTTACCACAATACAAGCCTTGTCTTCTCCCTTGGTTGAAACAATTCACGGAAGTCAACCTTTCTGACGTATCATCCATCTCTTCCAACCGATTGACTTACTGACAAACTGACTCAGTGCGAGAGCAGAGCATGCGATTATGCAAATTTTTGCCAATCCTCTGCATAAGCTTTCTGGCCTGAGCTTTCCGCACAGCAGCTCTTCATGCTACAATAAACCTTCAAATCCGTCCTGCTCTGGTCTACCTCAATGGTTCAGCTCGTTTACTTATGCTTCGATTCGTCCATTGTTTTCTGGCCTTTAACAAGACTTCCTTACGCAGCTTTTGTTCCTCCTCCCGTTTCTCATTTGGATGCCTATGTTCACTTGCAAAAACTCCTCGCTATTTAAAATGGAAACCTTGGTCTCATAACCTGTGCCTGTGGACAATGTTCCAATGTTCACTTTGCTACGTGCATACCACCGCTTGGTCATGACAACAGCATCGCTACGCGTTAGTCCAAGGTTACACACGTCCGATGGGATCTGCTTCTAAATAAATGACGATTAGCAAGCAGGAGAATTAATGATCGCTCACTTCTCTCTCCAATCCACGCAACCGGCATCCCAGCCATTGGGCATGGCAACTTGAGTCTGCAGCCGTCGTTAAAATTCGTGCGGCCAAAGGGCGGACCAACAGCAGCATAAATTTTAAACGAAAGAGTAAGGGATGAGAGTAAAGAGTTGCGTTGTTATCATAATCGCTGCTGTTATCGCGTCATCGAAGGAGAAGGAATAATCGCTTTTAATTTCAAACTTGGTAATCATTATTGATAAGAAGGGGACAAAAAAATATTTCCACCGTTTTTTCTTCCACCAATCGCAAGTCTTCAGGCTGTTATGGGCCAATACACATGGCTGTGGCTGTGACCACGGCTGGTCATCTCGCAATCATAGCAACCACACAACCATCCAGTAGTTCGTGCAAAAAGCCTCGCTAAAACAACTGGCTTGAGTGTGGTCAGTCCCTGGGAATTCGGCAAGAAGTTGGTTGCATTTGTTTATGAGCTCTGAAGCTTTCTAGTTCAAGTGAATCTAGAACTGCCATTCTTCAGTCAAAGCCTGCGCCGTTATCCTACATTCCAGCTGGGATCTCTAAAGGCTTTTCTCTCTTGGAGCTCTGCTCCTATCGAACCGTGTTTGCATTCGAGAGATGAAAGAACGTATGTATAAACACACACATTTGCACACGAGAAACTGACGGAAAGCTACTCGCAGGAAAACATGGTGTGGTTATCACATTACCACCAAGCGAAAGCAACATCTCCTACTGTATGCCGGCCGGCCTGCCGGCCGGCTTTTTATCGATATTGCAAACTTGCTGCAGCAGCAAGTTTACAATTCGTGATGTATTAATGCGACGCAGCTGGTTCATGGCTGGCGGACTGAATGACAGACTGTGAACTGTTTGCCTTTTGTGCATGTTCCTCTTTTAAATTCCGACTCATGATTCGCACATGTTGCAAATTTGTCAAACTTTTTTCCTCCTTTCGTGAATACGAATGCGATGCATTACTTGAGAATGAAGTGAAATGAACTGCAGTCGAATCCTTTGTTCAATTCCACGCCTGACACCAGGACTTATAGCATGCTATTTGCCCTCACTCTCCTCTCAAACTCCAATCGACACTCTCCATGACTTTCAAGAACAAAACCAGAGGCACAGAACTTCAAGTCATCAGCTCAAAGCGTAGGTGCATACTCAAGCATGTTTTTCTTTTCTCTTTCTCCTGTTCTAAATGTGCAAAAGTTTACTTTTATGCACATTTCGCCAAAGCAGAATTGCACCTAAGAGGAAGAACGCCCTAGTCACCTGCCAACACTGCAAGGTCGTTGGCAAAACTTTTCATCGTCTTTTGCCTACGATTCCTTTTATGCACCACCGCATCACATTAAATCCATTACGAGATCCGCACCAGCTGAGTAGCTCACTTGCTGCGAGAGCAAATAATAGCTAAAACTGCTTTTCCGAACGCATGCAGGGATAAAGCCAAAGGTGGTTTTCGACCTCTGTTTGATCTTGACTTCATATTCAGTGAGTGAAATTCCCCCTTGTTCTCCACAACCTGGTAACCAACTAATAAGTAACTGATAGCCGATGGCTTCTAGCTAGGAGAACCAGCAACTACTTGTTATTAGTTAGCAGTACTTAGCAACCAGCAAACGATTGCACACACCTCTTGCTTCATGACAACCCCGGAAACTTGGCAAACACGACTTGTTTTCGAGCTTTCTCTCATACATATATTGACTTTGCACGAGCTTCCTTGAACCTAGTGGAGGAATTTGCCACTGGGCGAACTTTAGTAAAAATAGCGTTTGCTCATGCGGTAACTTTTCTCGATCTGGAAATCTACATTGGAAATGCATACTGCTCTTTCTTTCCACTCTTTCACACATTTGTAATTAGGCACAATGAGTTGATCGAGTCGACCACGGCAACAGCCACAGGGAACTTAACAAAGCATGTTCCGTGGGAACATCAGCCTTTGGCCTTTGGAATGTCAATAGCAGAATATTACTTGCTCTTGAATCCTGGTACTGGAGCTGGCGAAAGAGTATGCAAAAACTGGTTAGTCGGATGACGAGTTCTATTTTTTACCAGCCCTGCACCTACAGCCAGGTTGCCGCCGCCAACTGCACATGGTAATTAGTATTATTTCTCTCAGGAAAAACTACAGTCACGATGTACATTTACGTGCATGTTTGTGCGAAAAGAGGATGCTTTGCCAATAAAGAACTAGCTTGCGAATAAATAGCTTGACTTTTTTCATGTTCTGTGTCGTTGGACACGAAATGCAAGAGGAGAATATGATACGTGAGGATAACGGGAGAAGGTACTAGAGATTGGCGAGAAATTAGCAAAAAAATCTCTCCTTGGAAGTCATTGAGCCAGGTCTTGCCCCGGTTTCTGGCCGGGGTTCAAACAAAGACTACGATTGCATAGGCAAAGATGTTACGATCACGTGATGCAAATTATGATTTCAGTTCATACCGGTAAAAATGTATATTGTCTCTCTTGTTTTTGTCTCGTGAGTTGTTAGTGCTTTCTAGCGTTATCTGTAATAGCAAGGTTCTAACTAACGTCAACATTTTTCTCCTTGTGCCATAACCTCTGGGTGCTTCCTAGTGCTGCAAGCACGGCATACAGAATCATAAAAAAGGAGAGGAGTACAAGCTACAACGCAAGGAAGACATTAAATGTCCAACGAACTAAAGGAACTGAATTTACTTAGCGTGCAAATGTGGAGCACATAACTTCTCATTGCATTTTTCTAACTTGGAGCATGCCAAATATCCTTTGAAACATCTGTTGCCTTTGCCGGCTTGATTGCTGTATGCGAATTCCATGTGTGTTGTGCGAAGCCTTTCTGTCATGTAACCTCTTTGCATTTGTACACATGGATGACCGTTTCCTTGCTACGAAATCTGCGAACCCTTCCATGCCTTCATGCCGACCCTCTAAACCATATTTAATTCTTAACAAGATTGAACATCCCATTTCACAATTAAAATCGTACAATTTTCATCAAAGTTGATATTTCCACAATCCTCAAACCCGCTTCTTACTTGATCTTACCGCCCATTGCATTGCCAAGTTCCTTCACGTGCCAGAGAAGGTATTGAAAAGTTTTCATAGCGGTAGCAACTCACGTTTTAAGACGACAGGTAAGCAAATTAACGATCGAATACACAAACACACTGTCATATCCAGGTGTGCGTTTGTATATTTTTGCATCCACCCCATGTCATAATTCCCTTCAGCTTACTCAAGCCAACAAGCCAATTAAGCATGCAGGAAAATGTTTGGGGCAAGGACAGCAAGTGAATTTTTTGCTACATTCGCAGTCAGTAAGTTAAACACCTGAATGCACCACACCTGGCCTTCTGCACCAGCTGATGCTCATCCGCCTTACCGTGTGGACACACAGAGGTGTAAGCCATTATCGTCTTGCAAAAAATCTCTTGCCTATTCTCATCACTCGAAAACTCATATTCCAGAAATGTACATGTGATGGATTTTTTACCCCTAAATGAAAATGAGATTTATATGCAGCGCAACTCCTAGCCTTCGCATCAGTAACACAGGCACTATGAGTCTATTTACAAAATACTAAAAGCCTTCTTGGAAGCTAATTTTGGAAGTGCATGCAGTTTTGACCCGTTTTAGTTCTTGTTCGATCATCATGTCTTTCTTGATTTGGGGTTTGCAAACGCCGTCAAACTGAAAGTTGGCAAATGCACTGGCTCTTAAAGGGCATTTAACTACTTTGGCTCCCCTATTCTTTTACAATCACGAGCTGTTCAACAACAAAGGACGTCCAAGGAAGTGTCAGCTTTAACTCAGCAAAGAAACCATGTTTAGCTGGCCTATTTCAGTCATTTGAGTCGACAACTTTTAATTTTTTCATAAGCAAAAGCAATTATCATATTATTTACTGCACTTCTCCTAAGGACGATTCCGTAACGTTACGCTAATAAAAACCAAGGAGGGCTAAGCCCATTTGTCTCTTGTCTTCGATGCACTTTGCAGATACTGCAATTAATGCTTGAACACGTTATAATGTTGCCATGATTCAATTCCCCTCCTTGCCTTGAACCAACTTTTAGCAAGAGTCAGTAGCTGTGATTGTGATGTATGAGCCAGAAATAAAAAATTGCACCTCTTTCCTGTAATGATTCTATCGTGCAGCTAATTTTTATATTCGCCAACATTAACCACCACATGTAACTTCGACTTCGTCCAAAAATTTTCTTGCAACGGCTTGCGGTTACTGTACGGTTTAACACTGTACTCGACACGACACGTGAAACACTTGCAGCAAGGGGAGTTAATGTTCCTTCGTACATTTTTCTCGTAATTTCACCATGTGAATTTTCAATATGAACATCTACCCAGCTGCCGCCCTCACCTGCAAAATCGTTACATCATGCAAGTTGCACTTAATGATTATCTCCACGCCATGCATTTTCCACTTGAATCAATCTTCCCACGCCATTTTCTACTTGACGCTTCCTTACCCAAAATCCTGGCTGGTCATGTGGCAAACAAGAAGAAGACATGTACTTTAACACGTTCAAAGCCAATCGAACTAACTTCAGTCAAGTCCATGAGCAATAATGAGCAAAATAACTTTTTCTGCAGAAATACTGCTTCAAACCGCAAAACCTGTGGGACCCAACCTCTACTTCATGAAGTTTCATATTCGATAGCCGAAGCTAATGTCGAAGACGTGGTCATGGTCGGCTTGGAAAAAATCGGAAAACCCCTTTTTCCAATCGTATATTTCATCTTTCTCATTTCCCGAGCACTTAAACTGCTGCATTACTAACGTCAATGTGCATTGTAAACTAGGCCACAATCAAACCGAGGACGAAATGCGGTTATGTGTTCGTACCCCTAAATCCAATGGTTAGTGGCCATATCATCATGGCAAATCCCAGGCACTACTGTAGCTACGTGTCATGCGACAATTTCAAATATGTCACTTCATTCCAACTAAGCCAAAACTACTCGCAACAAACTTCGTTTAACCAATAGCCCCGGCTCGTTCTTAAGTTCCGAAAACGTCATCAAGTCACACCAATTTCTAGATCAAAACCATTTGTTTTAATTTCAATTCCTTCATTGCATAATCCTTACGTGCTCTTCACCAGACAGGGGCCAAAGGCACATCAACGTTCGTTCACGAGAAGGCATTCCAATTCGCACGCAGACACGCCATTAAAAGAGTGACGAGATCATTATCGTGATTTGGTAATGCATTTTTCGTGCACTAAAACTAAAAATGGCATTGGCATTTTTGCTAACAATGGCTCTTACATCAGTACCATTGCATTGGAGGAATCCTTCGCCTTGTCTGTGGCGTTGGTGGCTGCAGACGTTATCCTTGTGCTTGATATCACCCTTCGTATCAGTTCTCAAGACAATCAAAGATGCAGTCGGCCTGCCATAGCACAGCCAGCCGGCTTGTCTAACGAGGAAGTAATTGTCGTGAGACTCACACTAATTGTTGTTATTTTGCATTTCATTTGCCCTGTGCACTCATCAGTCATCACGTCATCAGTAACTATTCATTGGAATTCCGCACCAGGTAAAAAAATCCCCTCCTTCTTCCTCCTCATCCAGTGCATAAGTTAGTACCGGTGGTCAGTTCCCTTTCTCACATTGGAAATGCACCACGGTAATGCATTCAGCTCTCTTGATGTCTCTGGCAAATGCGCAATTAAGACCACGAGAATCGACCAAATGCAAAAAATTGCAGTCTGCCTGCATCTTAATCACGTATGTGAGAAACTGTATCAAGGCTTTTTACCTTGTCCCCTGCCTTTAACTCTATTATGAAAACATATCAAGATTCATTAGCATTTGATTATTGTGCTACTGCGTTCAAGTTTATTTGGATAACGCATTTCCACTCTTTTGACTTGTAATTAGCGCTGCATAATGCATAAGGTTTTTTTCCCACTCTGATGACTTTAGGTAGGAGTCGTAAGTGCTGATGCAGATTGCGAAGGAAATACGACGAATTCCATTATTTCTGTACCTTGTGACAGGCCCCTATAGGTTTGTAACAGGTAATTGTTTACGTACACCATGTTACTAGTTAATGTACAATAGTTAGCTCATCTGGTGTCACTTGTTCTTGTTCTTGACTCGGATTACGGTGACACACGAACACATTAATGCTTTTAACACATTTAGAAATCCTCACGGAATATCAAACAGCTCTGGCAACTGGCAACTTTAGCTTGTTCACATAATGGCAAGGCTAATAAGCTTGTAATGCTGTGCTAAAAGTTTTGGCCATCATGTTCTATGTGAGCTGGTAAGGACAGACGCCAAAATCACCAGCCAAGGGTCTCTGGTCTCTCCCAGCGAAAGACGACGGCGAAATTGAGCCATTCAACTTCTTTAACGACACGAAGGCCTGACAAGATCGCGTATGACAAGGCTTTCGCAATGACTTTTGGCCTAAAGTGTGTGCAACATCGACCTTTTTTTTAACACATTTAGAAATCCTCACGGAATATCAAACAGCTCTGGCAACTGGCAACTTTAGCTTGTTCACATAATGGCAAGGCTAATAAGCTTGTAATGCTGCGCTAAAAGTTTTTGCCATCATGTTCTACGCAAGCTGGTAAGGACAGACTCCAAAATCGCCAGCCAAGGGTCTCTCGTCTCTCCCAGCGAAAGACGACGGCAAAATTGAGCCATTCAACTTCTTTAACGACACGAAGGCCTGACAAGATCGCGTATGACAAGGCTTTCGCAATGACTTTTGGCCTAAAGTGTGTGCAACATCGACCTTTTTCAATACATTCAACAAGGAATAAGGCACGAGAACGTGCAACGGCTCCTGACCTCCGAGTAATTTGACAAATTGTAGGGACAGATCTGTCTGATGTTGTGCAATTTTTACTATTTTCAAAAGCGTCACCACAGCAAACAAATATTGAGTGAAAATTTCCCAATTTTTTGAAATTCTGTTTGAGTATTTGAAAACGGTTAAGTCCAGGCCAAATTGGCAAAAGCGACGATTTACAAGTTCCAAAAAATTGATCCAGAAACCATATCCATGTAAGTTACAACTCCAACATTCTTTCAGCATCAGCACTTTTCAACCACGACGGAGCGAAAAAAAGAGAGAGTGTGCTTGCTCCCATAGCGAAAACAACTTTCTGCTGACCAAGTCACATCTTCATCTCACTTTTTTTCCACACTGCCTCTGCCAAATGTCAGACTCAAGTGCCTAAGTTTCCTGAATTTCAAAGCCTGATCATGATCACGAGTTCTTTCATACTCCCCCCTCCATATATTTCTTGGCAAATATTTATTCTCTCAGCAAAGGCAATGCAAATAGATTGTTTGCTAATCTACTTGACACTACTTGGGCGAAATGAGTGTACGGTACTTGCAAATATATTTTAGCTCTGTCTCCGCTGGTGTTCCTCTCCGTTCTACCAATCTTTAAGTTTGCTCACGTATTTACTCAACTTTCGCAACACTTGGGGATAGTGTCAGTAGTGCAATTTCTTGCACTTAGGAGAACTTCTTATTAGCACTTGTACTTTTTTCCTCCCTGTCATTCCTCAGTATGTCACTTGGGCAAGGATGGGTTCTCTCTCATTAACATTGCTTTATTGCCCTGCAATTACTAAATTGCGTGGCGAATTTACAATTTATAGTCTCCGGCCTACAGTCGACAGTTTATAATCCCAGCTCCGAAAATCCTTTCGAGAAGAAACCATCGCAGCACAAAGTACATGCTACATTACGTATTTACCAAACCCCGAGCTGAACGATTGAGCTTTAGCATTTTGTCAAAGCAATTAGATTGAGTAAGCTTACAGTACGAGTGCGACACTTGACTTTCCTCAAACGAATTGGAGTACGACTGTTACCGAAGCCATAAAACTTTCAAAACTGCACTTCATCTTCATGTAACATCCCCTCGCTTTTATTACAAGGACGGAATGAGCACATAACTACAGAGCAAAGTGCGTTTTTTTCACTACCCTCCCTCAGTTTCATTTGCAACTTTGCACAAAACCTAAGCAACTCACCAGCCTTCGGTATCATAAAATTGCATACATGTCAAGAACGACAGTAAAGCCATGCTTATTGTCACGAGTCCTTATTATTTCACTTTTTTAGCCTCAGAACAAAGTCGACGTCATGGTACATGCCAGAGTCCTCACATGCTACATATCATAGTAAACCATTCAGCAAACTGTATCAGGCTAAATCGCAATTACCCAGTTCAGTTTTATCTGTATTATGCCTGCAGGAACGTCAACGAAAAAAACGAACGAATTTGCGGCACAAAGCCACTTTTATGCAACAAAACGAGCGCAGGAGCAGAATGAAAAGAAACAAGTTTTGGGTTTGTTTCAAAAGTCTGAGGAAAAACTTTCTAATTCCCCAAACTTTTCCAAGGGGACATAAATTCTCGTGTATTGTTCCATTGCATGTTGGTATGTGTACCACGTTGAGATTTGTAAAGCACCCCTTATTAAAACTGAATGGCACAAAGTACCACACCATGGGACACGATGAGCTAACGCTACTGACATTCCACCACAGTTTGGCACCAGTTGCCAAAAATGTTCGCGTGAGCATTTTTGATAACGCATCATTTCCTTCCAAGGATGTGATGAAAAGACATGGTGCAAATTACATACATGTGCCCTGCCACCACCCTGGTACAGTTTCGATACACGGAGCATACATCCACTTCCAATCTGCCTCTGCCATTTCCAATGTGTTTAAAACCTTCGGAATTTTTCGAGAAGTCTTTGGCACCATACGACTTCGTAGCAAACCACATGGTTCACGTTTGACGTTACAAAGTAACATTGCGTGAGCTTCGGCGAAAATCCAAGCTTCAAGTTACCATCAGTAGCGTGCTGTTCACTTAACTTCTTTGGATTTCACACACAAGTGCTTGCATTTTCTATCCTTGAGTGAGTCCATTTCAACCAGTTCAGGATAACGAATAGCCTTTCGCAGGCTGACACAACGTCCTGTGGTTTATGACACATTTTTAAAAGAAAGTGCCAAAATCTTATGAGATGTCAACTAATTTTCCTCCTGAGAACAAAGCCACATTCCTGCGAGTAAATTAGCGGTCGTTCCTTACAACGAAAATCTGCCACGCTTCATATTAGCTACTGCTGCTTTTTCAACTTCTCATACTGTGCACAATGCCGTTGCAAGAGCATACAGCGATATGCCGTCTCCTAATTGTATTTCACTTTCCTATTCTTCTCGCCATTTCTTACGGGATCTGTAGGAACAGAAGATGCATAAGATGAGGTGATGCGGCCTGCTCTTTGCTCACCTTAATCCGGTTTGCAGGAGCGCGCCTAGAGGATAGTACGTTGCCGCATTAATAAAGATACAGAATGCGATTTGAAGGATTGTAAAGTAATAATCATAATGATATGACGCGCCTCTGGCTCCAACAAAAGTACAACAATTCCCAAGTAACTGTACTTTCCACCGGATCCATTCATCAAGCTGACAGTGAGTTTTTCTTGAACGACAGGTAAACGTAAACTGCTGTACAATTCTGACGGCTCAACGTACATCTCTGCTTGGTAGCTTGCGTAAGCTAACGCTTGTTGCCCAACGTTTAAAATCCGTATGCTTTAATTTAATGAATTGCTTCGGCACTTTCCTTCAGGGCTTGAACGAACCAAGCTGTGGGGAACCGAGCGAGAAAATCATCTGGTTATTTCTGTGTCTAAAATGTCATTGGAATGAATGTTCGAGAATATTTCGCTAATCGTCCATAATTTCAAGTCCTACGGCCTCATGAGAAATGCGGTTACTTTCTGTTGCTTGAATCTTCGCTAAAAGTGAATTCGTTTGCGTGCAATTCTTTTCATCCCAAATTGAATTTAAAATTAACCGCGATAATCAAGCAGCGTTTGGCAATCAAGCCTAACTTGAATTGCATCTTGGCAAGAGCTTAAGGAACACCTGAAGTCTGTCATTGCTGGCCTGCTACCTGCATAACCTGTTAAAATACCAGTCCAAGGTTGCCTTTGCAGAAAGCGAGAAGTTGAAACAAGTAAGACCAAATCATTCGAAGGCTGAAGGATGATGCTATCTAAAGTGTGCTGTACCATCGACCCAATCGCTCCTGGCTTAAGGAAGACAATGAGGAGGATTCAATAAGCACGGAATCAATTAAGGGATGCTAATGAAAGCTTTTAAGCGTAAACGTTTCTAATTTGGACAATTAAGCGATTTGCGCTGTTACAAACGAATTGCATTTTTGGCTCATTGCCGTGTGTACCTCCTTTAGCGGAAGTGTTGAGCCGTGGAGCGTTACTGCAACTGCTTTTAGCCAAGGAGCTATCAACAGCCAAGTTACCTCCGGATCGTTAAAGGGCTTAAACGCTAAGGAGCTTGCTGCGATCTGATGGTGGAACGCTGTTAGAAGCGCATGGGGATGCAATGAAGGTTTTACGCGCCAGCTGAGCTGAGCGCAATAAAAATTTTACGATGAAGGAAGCCTTTATGAAGCGTTAATTAGCGAAAATGAGCTTTTGCTTACCGCTGTTATCCCACTGTGGGGAATGTGGACTGCAAGAAAGTACTCATGAGAACCATGGCAGCAGCGCATTCGTCCATCACATCATCCCCGTTGCTTAGCGACATCATTGGCGGGAACAAGTTTCCTGCACTTGGCCGGCGTTTTCGCGATCTGCAAACAAAACAACATCCAAAGATCAATATACAGTAGATTCTAATGCGAAATCCTCATTTCGAATTCATTCTTTGTTATCCCGATTCTAGGTCCCGGATACTCATCACCAGATCCTCGAGCTGGAATACCTCTGTATGCAATTCGAAGCCAAATGACCTAATTCCTCCCTCTTATATAAAGTACCAACATGTCAAACTTTTCCTCACCGGCAGTAACCCAATGAAACATGAATGTGTTAATGCACAATCATTAAAACTTTTACCGACAGACTGAAATTTCGTGATTTGCATCATGATTTCCTTCCTACACCTGCATTAATTAATCCTGAACTGAAGCAGGTGAAACACTACAAGTACACCTCAACGTCATGAACCTCACGGCTAACGTTACAAACAGTTACTGCTACCTTATCAGCTGACTTTCCGCGAGTTACACTTTGGTGCAAATGTGAAACGAAACTAGTTTCCTAAAACCTCATTCTTCATCTTCATCCGCAATTATGTACTGATATCACTGTACTTTCGTAGTTTTTGGAATGCAATGCACTGCACACTTCTTCCCATCGGAATGGCCCAAGCGTGAGTTGCTTTCTTAATCGAGCCGTGTCAGGTAAAGCCTAAAACTCA
>VRMD01002623.1:0-12742 GCA_009872375.1 Sminthurides bifidus | reverse complement strand
TGATTAGAGCCCCTGTGAAAGAGAACAATTACAATCAGGACGAAAACGCTGGACCAAGTGTGCTGAGCTTTGATGATGACAACCGTGACCTTAACTACCTTTAAGATAATGTGACGTATAATGTTCCAATTACGTGATAGTTTTAATTGGAACGAACCTTTTAATTTAGGAGGATCGATTTGGATTATGAAAGAAGAAAGTTATGTGCCATTTATACCTTTTGATGAATATGAATTGGCGAAATTGAGCTCTTTAAGCTTGGTATATTTCAGCTTGTTGTCTAGTTTATTACGTTACCAGACGTTGTTCGAATGAAGGGTATTTTTAATATACTCTGAAAGTATGTTCCTATTCGTATTGATTTTACTGTAGATTTTTACTTTTACGTCCTTAGACTACAATTTCCACTATCCGCTTTTATGTTCTGTGCCATGATTTGAAAGAAGTAGCCATTAGCCACTAGGTCTTCATGTATTAGTCTGAAATTTTGTTGTAATTCATTTGTTTTATTTTCCTGAATAAATTTTCTAACTTGACTTTAACATCTGCTGGTTTTAGTTCGCAGGGTCAACAGTAATAACATGGGTTAATTTTTGGCTCGCATTTTAAATGGCACAGATTCTATTTGTACTTTGACGTAACTTGCTGCATCTTTCAACTTCTTTGATAGAGTTACAACAATTAAACGGTGAAAAAAAAACAAAAAATGCAGTAGCAGTTCATTGGTCATTTTCGAAAGTTAATGCGTGTCTGAACCACAGTGGATGTCGTAGGCATGATAACTGTTTACTCACCGGAGTAAATCCACAATTAGGTTTCCGTTTCCAGTTACAAAGACGCCATGATAGCGCCTGGATTTATCATTGCATACCGGAAGGAAAATAAGTGGAATATCGGAGTAGTCTCGTTCGCAAGTGTGCGACCAAGCAGTATCATTAAAAATTCTCATTAGGCTATCGCTAATCCCCGTACATGGACAACTCCATGCACAAAACGTTTCCTTCAATGAACCACAGCACGCATCCTGCTTCCTGTAAGTTAGGTCTCATTATAACAAGGCTAGAAGACTCAAGGAATTCATAATAGTTGTCCCTTGTTTTGTTTCAGTTTGTATTTCTTGAGGCATTGCTCTAGTAGTGAAGTTGGACGAGCTGCCATGGATGAAGTTGCGAAAGCTTTCTGCGGAGGGGTATGTCACGGATTAAAAGCATGCGCTGTTAGTTTCAGCTTTCCATTCTCCCTGGACAACTGTGAAGAATATGTTATACAGTAAAGGATTCGTGATTCAAGTGCTGAATAGCGTGTATACTAAGGACTGAGGGGGCGATGTGGTTCCTGAACACCTGCGAAAAGTCTGTGCGACCTCACTGTGCAGATGTGTTGGAATATTACATACATAAATGGGATTTTCTTTACACGGTTTCAAAAACTGAAGAAACCCATTGGATGAGTTCTACAACCTTACCAGCAACTGATTGAAGCATTAACTCACGTTCTCTTTTGAAAAGCCTGACTTGTGCGTCATTATTATGCGTTAAATCGAATAGTGAAAAACAGAATACGTAAACATATTGGAAATTTCTCACCGTCAAGTCTTTAACGGCTTTGTATTTCTACGGCTATTTGTGAAACAAACATCATGCTCGCTTTCGCCATCATTCGGCAGGTATGTAGACCAAACCAATTATTAATCAACATTTTAGCGCTGTATTGGCCTGAAAATGTACCAATTTTATCAACTTGCTGAACAGCAGTTAACTACAAGTAATCATCTCATTTAAAGTAATCTCAGTCATGATTTCAGCTGAAACAGCTGCCACGTAAGAGACGCCTATATTATTAGAATATGTGTAAACTCGTTGGTGAAAGCTGGGGAAAGGCGTCAGATTGCTTTCACCGAGAGAAAGTATGTGATAGTTGCTTACACTTATGACTCCTTCACTCACTCTCTGTTCTGACTTTTCATTTAGGTTCAAGTTCCCAAAGGGCAGTTATGCATATGAACATGAACTTGTGCTTGTGAACAACTTTTAACGAATCGAAAACCGGGTCATTCAACTCACGCAGCTACAAAATTAAGGTGAAGTGAAATGGATCGATCCACGTTCAACAAAGTCCAACACCAATTTTGGGTGACTAAGCAAACTGTTTATCGAAAGCTTGGTAAAAAAGAAGACGATTGTATCGTAGCTTCAGATGCTCTTCTGGACGCCAAGCTAGAGTTGTTTAAATCGATTCAAGTCACGTCATCAAGCATGAATAAGTTGTTAGATCGCTACCAAGAGAAAATATGCTGTAAGTAATTACATTTTGAAGGATCGAAGCAACGCATGAGCTGAAACGGCATTTTAGTGTGGTTTTTTATGAAACCTTTGTTTACCAGTTTTAGCGCAGGAACAAAACGCTATGGGAAGATTTTTAAAAGAATACGGGAAGCAAGACAAGAGCGGTGCTGGAAAAATGATGATTCAAATGGGCAAAAGTTTAATTTATTGCAGCCAACAAGAGATTTCTATTCGACCAGCTTTACTGCGACTTTATCAGGTTTGAGAATATTAGATGGTTTGCATTTATCTATAATGTGAGGCATTGTACTCACTCACATTGATTCATGGCTTCTTCAAATCAAAGGAAGTTGAGACTTTCCGAAATCGAGCAGTTGAAGACACTTTAGATACAATCAATACTATGGAACGGTTACGGACTGAATATCGGGCCTCCCTGAGTTGGATGAAAAACGTTAGTCAAGAACTTGACCCTGACACTTACAAGCAGATGGAAAAATTTCGAAAAGTTCAAAATCAAGTGAAACGGAGTAAAGCCCAGTTTGACAAGTTAAAGTTAGCGTGCTTACAAAAGGTCGATTTGCTAGCTGCCGCAAGGTGCAATATGTTTTCCCACGCGTTGATTCAGTATCAAACCTCTATGATGAAAGCAACAGGAAAAAATTCTAAGGTCTTCAACACTTTGGCCATTACTTTTAAGGGTAAGATTTGACTTGAGCTCATAACACGTAACTGCTAGAGCGTGATGGTTTTAAATATGAAATAATTTTTCCTATTTTGACAGGACATCAATACTACGAATTTTCTGTTGTAAAAGAGCTGGTGGAGCCTTCGAAAAAGCTAGCTTCGGAAAATGGTTCCAATGAAAAAGATGCAACGGACGAACTTCTATTCGATTTTAATGATGACCTGGCCCAAAAGAATGAAAATAGTAGCGCTAAAGCAGTAGGACCTGAGATTCCAGAAAAAACGGCTGAAGGCGACTTGGACATGCTTGGATTGAACACATTAATTGATCACGAAGTTCCAGCGTTGTCAACAGGGAATCCTGCTTATGCAACCGCAGAAGACTTACTGGCCTCAGCAAGCGCTTCAGAACTATTAGAAAACTTACTGGGTGGGTCTAGCAGAGCAGGCGAAAGCCCAGAAACTGAAGATGCCCACGATGCCCTGGACTTGGATTTGGGTTTGTTTTCTCCTCTTTCCGCTCCCCCGGGGGATTCAGGAAAGGACAAAGAGGATTGCACTGCTGCAAAACGTCTGTCTATCTCTTCCCTGTCTCAACTGGGCAAATCATCGCTAGGTAAAGCAAGTAGAAGTCTCTTGCTTGTTTTATAGAGCCAGCAGTATAACAAAGTATTGGTCAATCGGTATTGGTTTTGCTGATTGCAGGAAGTAAGAAGGAGAAAGAAAAAATCACTGAAGATCTATTGACAGATGAGCTGGATGGAATTTCGATGGAAAATAATGACACCATGACTTTATTGAATGAAATCCTAAGTGCCAGTTCAAACAATGGTTTGGCTAACTTTTCAGGACAAACGCGTAAGTGCGCCATAAGCAGCTTTTCCGCTCATATTAAAAAAGGGTTTGTCCGTGTTGCATCCACAGTCTATTTATTTTCACTAGTTGCACCAACCACTAAAGATCCATCGATAGGAGATTCTATTGCGATGTCTTCACAAAGCGGGACCAACAACACAAATCCGCCTTGTATGCCAAGCTCATTTCTCCCATCTCATCTGCTGGATTTCAGCATTGATAGTGGAGGTAACTATTTTCCACTACTCCTGTGTATTCATTATGATCATATTTAGTAATCAGTTGGCTCGAGTAGTCATTCCAACACCTGTGATTGCAGACTTGCTGGGGTTGAGTCCTTCCCCACTGAATTTCACTGCTCCCACGGCTGCCCCAATAGCGGACATCGGCCCTCAAGCTGTCGCCAATGTGCCTGTTCTACAGGCATCCTCTGTCCAAGGAAGCTCTAAGAGTTGGTATGATATATTTGCCGATCTCGACCCCATTGCGAATCCAGATGCAGTGGGGAAAAAAGAAAGTGATGAAGCTGAGTCGCGATATTGCTGATTCCGTAATTTACCCCGGACATATTTAATGGTTCAGTTCAAACAACAGTTTCAGTTCCATTTAAACTATTCCCATTTACATGATTATCCTCTGCCCTATTGCTGATGTGACTGACCAGTAGCAGGAGTTACTTGATGTGTGTGAAAAAATGCATTCTGGTCTATCGCATTGTATTTTGTCCAAAAGAATTGAATAATATCTCTGTTTGCCATCGATAGGTATATAAAGATTTCATTGCAACGAAAATCACGTTTGAATCAATGCTTTCAAAAGACAAGTCGGCCTACCATTATACTTATGAAGAACTTACTGCAAGGAAATTAAGCATATTTGTAGTGGTCATTTCAAGCCTAGTCTCATCAATTTACCAACTGCAATATTTCAATCGCGTATTTAGTGTAATGTTGACATAGTTCACTATTTTTTTTATTACGCTTACACACTTAAGCAGTTCTTAGAAGCAACATTATTCTTGCATCCGGTTTCGGACGGGTTGCTTAACAGGTGTATCATGATACGAAATGAAACATGGCGTAAGGAGCTGTAGCTTCTCACACTCCACCACGCCCACTTGAGAACTTCTCCAGATTGATCGATTGATGTAAAAAAGTTGTAGTGAAAAAAATCTGACCTACTATTCAGGTTTGTTTCCAGTAGTTGTCTTAAAACTAGTGGTCAAGTCATTGAAGGGTTAGGGGGGTGCGTCCGTCATCATTGCCTAGGTCACGCAAGGACCGTTATTCACGAGAACTGATTCAGAGCAGTTTTTACCCTAAAAATTATTAAAAGCCACAATATAATATTGGCTTAAATCATATCCCTTGCAATTCGATAGGGGGCTGCTTCGCATACTTACCTGTCAAATAATGCCGTATCAGGTGTCGTAATTAACTGATGAAGTAACTTGTGCACGCCCTGAAAATTATAATTAACATTTTTTATACAATCAGCCCTTTGAAACTATCAGTGTTTTTAAGTTATACATACTATCCGTGATTTGAATCAGATCTGTTACCATTTCTTTGAGCTTAGCTTGTCTGTCTGCTGATCCTTCCTCGTCTTTCCATGCAAGATGTGAGACGCAAAGGACGGCGGCAGTTACTAGCTTCTGATTATTATGATTCTGCATAAAACAAGGAATCGTTGAACCTAACTGTACGCAGATTAGCAGCAAAAAATAATGTTTAAATGTTGTTTTATTACACTTACTAGATAGCTGGTTATTTTCTTCAAAACATCTTCATTTGTCATTATGAATTCTTTCGCCGTAACTCCATCGGAGATATTCGATAACATGCATAAGGCTTGCTCTTTCACATCTGGTTCATGGTCCCCTTCCAGTATTAGTATGGTGGCCTGATTAAAATTAATTATGAGCGTTAAGGGCATGGTAAATTATTTCAGTTCTCCTTTGGTTACCCATTAAATTTTTAAGCAAACCTGCATTATTTGTTTCCCATAAATGCTCATAATGGCATCTATGTGAGGTGCACTGATTAAGTTCCGCAACAATCCTAAGGTTTTCATAACTACGGCAGTTTTGTTATCCGAAAGTAGCTGGAATATCTGATCGGTCCCGAGAGAACTTAAAATTTGGGACTTGACCCTTTGATCAGCTTGAAAAGCGACATTCTAGAAAGATACACAAGTTTTGGATTTTATCAGCTTCAGAAATTTATGACACTCTAAGCAGTGATGTTGCTTCGTACCATAAGAGCCCAGACCCCATTTAGTCTAAGATTTGGATCTTGGTGTCTGGTTAAAGTGCAGAGTATGTCTACTACACCTCCTTCTAACATGGGTTCCTTAGAGGGAGAAAACTCAAGTATAAGGTTGCATAATGTGGATGATGCCACAATAAGTATTTCTTGATTTGGGTGTTGTAGCAACTTCATAAATGGCTTGTACACAGAATGATCCTGAAAAACAAAAAAGCTGCTGAGTTAATACATAATCAAGAAAAACCGTACTCATCAAAAAGTACGCAAGCTTGGCGTACCTTAAAAGTTGTTCTTAGTTGTTGCACAGATCGCGATAATGAGTGCAAGCATCTAACAGCTGCTATTGCGACCGATTCATTGGGGTCATCTAAGCCAGTTATTATTCGCTCCATCAATTGCTCCGTTTCAATTATCCGTTTTCTAATGTGCTCATCATTCGCAGCTAATGACGCGAAAGCCTGTACGAAATCATTCTGGTTCAAATAAGTGTCGCCATATAACATGACAACTTGGTTTATGATTAAAACTCACTAAGAAAGCTGCTTGAATCATATCCACCGACGAACCAGATGCCGGTTTAAATAACGGTAATGGCTTATATTTCAAATAATCAGCCAGCGTTTGAATGAGGTGATTAGAAATGGCAGCAATACTTTGAAGCTCTTGATCCACTTCGATGAGGTACGCCAATGTTTCTGCAGCTACAACTCGGGTTTCTTGATCGTATTCCCTCGAACACATTCTTACCAAACAAGGCAGGGTTTTCATCTGAACCTTGGGATCGTTAGCAGCTAGAGAATTACCTCTGTGTAAGTAAGTCAAGCACCTCGCAACCATTAACTGCATCTTGTAAGGCTTGTCACGGGCAATCAAGGCGACTAGAAGGTCTGGAACAGACTTATCAGCACATCTGTGGAATGACACATGGATAAATGAATCAAATTTGTGAGAGTGATAGCCTTGTCACAAGTTTTATCCAAGTACCAACCTTGTTTTTGCAATGATTGAAGAGACATTTTCATTCTTGTAAGCTAGTGCAGTTAGACAAGTTATAGCTGGCATTTGCACTCTTGGATTGGAACTAGTTAACAACTCTGCCACGTATGCAACAACCCCCATATCAGCAAGAACAGTTTGTTGCTCAGTAGTCTAGAAGAAATATTGTTGTTTAGTATTTTTCAGTAATAAAGATATTAGGTGTAAAACACTCCATACTCCACCAGTAGGCTCACAAATAAAACTCACCTTGCAGCAATTGCTCAAAATTGTTGCAACGGATATTTGGTTGGAGACTGATTTCGACATAAGAAATATCAGTCTAGAAATAAGCGAGGGAGTGGTATAAAGTATATCCCTTGGAGCAAAGTCAAAGGTGAATATCGTCGTGAGGCAATTCAAAGCGTATTCGGTAATTTTTTCGTCTTCACTGCGCAATACTAGAAATTGGGAGCGGTTTTAGGCAAAAACTAAATCTTCGGTCATTCAATGCTACTTTGTGTAAACGATCAATGAAGCATACCATTGATAAGACTGGGTACTGCGTTGGCGTCGACAACTTCTTTAACGTTTTCTCTGGTGCCTTTTACAAGTGAACCTAGTACTATGCAAGATTCCATTCGAATTTCTTTTGATACCACATCATGATCCAGTAGGTGCAGAATCCTGGGCAATACTCCCAACTTTAAAGCGCAACTCTTTTGTCGATTGCTCCCAATAACGAGGTTTTTCAATTTCCTAAGTCACATCAAAACATCTAAGAACTCGCTCACACCCTTTGAAGAAAATCACAAGCACGTACAAAACTTACTTCACTGCATCCAAGCATTGGTTAGGGTCATCAGAAAAAAGGTAATTGACATACGGCGGGGTATCCTCGATTTCCTGCAACAAACACAGCAATATTGAGGTCAAAACCCAGTATACCGCGACCCAACCATCCATCAAGGCAACACAGTAGCTAATCTTCGTAAATGGAGCTCACCATTGCGGCAGTCAACTCCATCGGTGGTGTAGGACAATTGTGATAGATTTCCACAGTAGCCATTCCGACCGTGACTGCGAAAAGATGCCGATCAAATAGTTAAAACAAGCATGATTCGTGGGAATTATGTCGCGATTAGCCTAAAGTAGTTACAAATTCCTACAAAAAGTAATTCTTCCTTNCAAATTCCTACAAAAAGTAATTCTTCCTTTACAATCAATATCAGTCGCTTTGTCTGTGTACGGAACAAACTAAAAAACAATTGGCAGTGCAGTGCAACTGACTAATGTCAAAAGTATTTTTGAACTTACTCCAAACTATGTACCTGACGCTGCGATGATTTCGGACCAGGAAAGTTTCAGGCTTCACGTAAAAATTCAGATTTATCGTCAAAGCTAAAATGCTGAAGTAAGATAGCAATTTTTTTTTCTTCTTAAAAGGAACTCTGGATTAATGGTATTATTAATTATTACATATTTTAAAACCTTTAATAGGCTCTCACGCTTTTTAAGCTGCTTGTTGGTTTATTTTCAACGTTCACTCGTTCCTTTTTCTGCTGTTTATTTTTATGATTGTTACCGATTCGGTAATTATTGTGACGTGACTTTTTATTTTTTACTGCACAAGAAAGAGAATTTAAAAAGTCGGCTACGATGTTTACCTTTATATATTAAGGCTCTGACGCTATACAACGACGCATTATACGTATAGGCAAAGCATATGCTAAACTTTTTCCTCACAGTATATTACATATTACATACATACTTGTGCTAGAACGCGAATTGATGATTATAAGCTAAACTTTTATTAAAGCATATAAAAGAGTAAGAAATTTATTGTTTGAAAGGGCAATATCTAATGTCTCAAAACACGTTCACATTTGACATTTTAAATTAGGTCGTAATGCTCCTTTGGAAGTGCAATTTTATGTCCGGTCCGTCCCATTAATGGACTTTAACCATCCATCGTCATCATTCGCAATTACTTGCGTGCTCGGGCGGATGTAACCGGAAATGGTTCTCAGCTGACAATTAGCCTGACCTAATAGAGCATCTTAATGCCGTGAGTACGAAAGCATAGTTAATGAGATATGTGTAAACGTGGAAAACAAATCGTAATAAATTCTTGATAACTTTTAACAATGAAGTAGGACAATAGTCAGCGGTGCGCAGTGGACCCAAACTGCATGAATGTCATATTTTCAACCAAAGGACCACCGAATGCCAAAAGTGCGCAACTATGTCTGACACCACTGCTAAACTTGCAGATGCCCAAGCCTCAGGTGCAGGTGCAGAGGTGGTTCATGACGTACAGTACGCTGAAGATTTTTACAATGAAGTGTCGCCACCTGAAAACTATCAGGAATCTATTGCTAAAGTCGCTAAATTTGTTGCTGATGTGAGAGAATCTAATGAAAAAATTGTCCTTGTTACATCTGGAGGCACTACAGTACCCCTAGAGCAGCTGACCGTACGCTTTGTGGATAACTTTAGTAGTGGAACTCGTGGTTCCGCGTGTGCTGAGCGATTTCATGAACACTCATACCGAGTGATTTTCCTGTACAGGTGTGTGATACAATCCTTAAATAATCTTTTGCTCACACTAACGGTCTTTAGTAGTCGTACAGAAACATGATTAAATAATCTTTATTGCAGGCAAAAGAGTTTACAACCTTACTTACGAAACATCTCTTCACCTTTGGAAGTGTTGGAACTGGACGGTGACAATAGAGTCAGAGGTAATAAGCAGGTCCTTGTTTTTAAATTAAAGCCTGCCGTGAATTAGATTACAAACCATGCGGAATACACCTTTGCAGTAAAAGAGAATGAAATGGTTCGCATGTCCAGACTTCTTAGCTCATACCAAAGTTTTAAACTAAAATGTTTGGAGCTAACGTATGTGACTTTGGGAGACTACCTGTGGCTGCTAAAGGGCATCTCAAACGAATTAGCGCCATTGGGTGCACGGGCGATGCTATATTTAGTTGCTGCGGTTTCAGACTTTTACATCCCAAAGCAACAAATGGTGAGCATCAAATAAATGAATGATGAGAATGCTTTTGGGTCATGAGGATGTTGTAAAGGTTATAATATTGTTTCTTAACATTTCTATCAATAACTTGCTCGACAATTTTTTTTAGCCAGAACATAAGATTCAATCAGACTCCCCGAGCAAAATGCATGGCATACTGTTTGCTTTCGTGCCAAAGATGCTGCGACCGCTAACAAGCAAGTGGGCTCCTAACGCGTTCATTGTTTCCTTCAAACTGGAAACAGATATGGAACTGTTGCTTCCAAAAGCGAAAAAGTCACTGGAAATGTACAGACATAACGTAAGTTTATATTTGCACCTTTGTTGCGGCATGACAAAGAACACGAATGATGAGATGAGTATTGTACGCCTTTTACAGATGGTGATCGCTAATTTGTTGACTACAAGGAAGAAGTACGTAGCCATAGTGGAACGTGGCGGATGCGTTACGGAAATTCACAACACGGACGAAACTAGAGAAATTGAAGAGCTCATTGTAAATCATGTGATAGCCAGACATACAGAGTTTATGAAGTCTATGGGTTCAGTGTAAAATTTTCACCATTGACACTGTTATTCAAAAACTTATTTTGTATGTTACAATGACAAGCGATGAGAGCAAAATATAGGTGGTAGTAGCTGATCAAAACGTAGACGATTGAATTTTTGTATACTGCGGTACTGAATTTGTAAAATGAGAATTTTAGGGGTAAGTGCTAACTGTTGCATGCTAAATGAGCAAATAAGAACTTTCTTGCAATGCTGCTAAAGGTGACGGGTGATTCAAGTTTTATTGATTAGAAATTTTCACACCGCACTATTTCTACGGATTTATAATATCTAAACATGAAGTACATATTACCATCTAATGATTAATCATTGACAGAAATTCACACTAAAATAACTTGACTTTAGTATATCTTCTCTCTCTTACGCAAAAACTAAATAGGGTATTACAATTGCAGTGGTACCGACCTGCTACTTTCACTTTAAGTACTTGCCAGAGGACAGACCTACAGACAGTCAATTGCAAAGAGAACGAGAAAACGGCTCTACTTTCTATCTACTCACAGCTTTAACTTACTCGATTCAAGTCCAAGTACAATATGAGCACTCTCACAATTGGAAAATCCAAAGCATGAAATCAGTGAGCTGTTAATGACAGAAACTAAGGGATATTCATATTGAAACTGAGACATGAGTGTTCTAACCCGTTAATAAGCTAGAGCGCTGCTCATTTTGAGGTTTAGATTTGAGATAACAGTTAACCCGTTCAGCGTTCTGAGCTATGTAACAAATCGTTTTAATGCGTGTAGCAGACATATAGCAACAGTGGAATGCTGAGATTTTCAGAAATATTATTTCTGGCATCATGAAGCGGAGCACCTGGGCCGAAATAGTGTGACATCTCAAATTAATTTGCTGTTTCAACCTCAATGTTCACGAAAACATACAATGTACTTTTCTCGTCATGGCTGCACTGTGTCAACTCTAACCTGATTAGTAATATGCTCTCCTAAAAACTTCTTCAGCTGTCAATTCGCCATCGCCGTTCTCATCGATGATACGGTCCACGACAAACTTGGCTAACTCCGGATTTGTCTGAAGTTCCTCTAAAAACCAAGATCGAGGGACGCTTCTGCAAAAAGCGAAATATTATCAATTAAGTTCACATAGTCGTCATAAATGACTCCTATCATTGCGTTCTTGACAATCATAAGAGCTCGACTTCATCAAAAGAATATTTTTAGGCTAGAGTCAGTATAGTATAGAATGACATGGAGCTAGTTGCGCTGTCCTACTACATACACAAAGCCTTTGTCTTATACTGGTATTAAGTTCAGCGGTGACAGCTGTGTCATGCCGCAAAACCATGGCCTGGCGGTCAACCACCCACGCACGGCCCGCTGTGCGCCGCTACAAGAAATCTCATGGTTCATAGTAGTTTACGGATGGTATTTGATTGAAATTTGTATCTCTTTCATATCTAAGCACGTTTTGCTGTCACAAATATACGTCAAGTTTCAAAATCCCCCAAGCTTTGTCCTGCTTATCACATGTTTCTGTCAGGAATGCACATTTGCACGTATGAGCACCAGTTGGTATCGTCTGACTCAGTGCATTTCACCAACACAGAGCATATGATCTTCACCAATTCAATTTCCACATCTCTTTCGCATTCATTGGAGGGAGAAAGTCCAATAAATTTTGCTATTGTCGCATCTTCTCGCATTCCCCTCATGTCTGTGACGCTGTAAGTCTTGTGGAAATCTATCATCCCCGCAAAGTTTCTCAATCCGGGCTTAATGCCGGACAAAGCTGACGTGTTTATTAATAAGCTACTTCCTCTTATATTTCGTCATTCCAATTCAATGCTTCGATATGAAATTGTGTAACAAACAGAAAGCTAAGTCAGCACATGCGAATCGCCTACCTACTAGCCACGCTGCGCTGTCAACACCCACCACCAAACTCTCATTTTTTATCGTCTTAATGCCTGTAGAATAACTTGATAAAAATCCATCCTGTAAATTGAATTGTGAACCTCTCTCATTTCCACTGCTGTTTCGTCTTCTAGTTTCCTATGTTCTGAATCTTTCACGACTCATTTCTGCTTGCCATATGTTAGAAGAACT
>VRMD01002622.1:0-12755 GCA_009872375.1 Sminthurides bifidus | reverse complement strand
TCAATCCGCCTCTTTTGATCACCTTAATCCGGCCAGATTTCATGACAGGTAAACTGATTGCTTAAAACTTTATGCGCCGTACCCATAGAGCTGAAAGAAGGCTCTGGCTGCGTGTAACCTAAGAAAGTTGCGACAAACTACTTGAGAGAAAGATACAAACAACTTGTTACACGGCTGTCGGAGAGAAATAAAGGTGGGTTCCCTTTCTCAGATGAAGTTTCCCGCAGTATTTGCAGTATCTTCTCACATATATACGTAATTACAATCGTTTTACGATCAGATTCGCTTCACTTTGCCAAAATCCGCCACAACGAGGTTGTAAAACGAGCCCAAATTTGTGAGTCCTTTGACTTCTGAATTCTCATCAAGAGTTGGATATGATTTAAATAAATTCAAACACCATGCTCACCTGTACGGCCGTGTCACCGTGACATAAAATCATTCACCGACGCCTTCTCTCCAAGCCCACACACGGTTTGTCATTTTGACAAGCTCGTGGTCGGACGGTGATGTGGCGTGCTCAAGGCGGCACTCTTACCTCCATGCACTTGCATTTGAAGGAAGAGGAGCGAAAGGACGTTTTGAGACATTGATATAATTATGGTGTAAATTTGAATCATCATCATCATCAGAATCGTTAAAAAAGGAAAGGAATATATATAAAAGATTGGAAAATATTCATGGCTCGGAGCAGCAGCGCGCAGTAATACAGGTTGACTGTTGGATTTTTCTTTCGGAGCAGGTCTTGCAGTTCTGCATCTTGTTTGGACTTGACTTGTTTCTTGTCCTGTCAGAATATTTGATTTTGACTACCGGCTCTTTGTCATCTGGTTGAAGCTGAGATGCAAATTGAATTACCGTGCACTGGCTCCTTGCGTGCAAGGTCCCAATATTTGCACGTAAACCAGAGCTTGTTCACGATGATGCATGAGTACTAGTAATTTCCTTTCAACTTGGTCCCGATCAAGGTGGGTCCACTCTTAATCTTTGAGCCTGTCATGAATCTGAGGGGTATTGGGGGGTCTGCTGGACCTATCAAACGTTTTCGCACATGCATGCATTCAGTGCGGATGGAGAGATGAAGCGTGTGTAGTTTTGCAAACTGAGGCAGAATGATGGCAAGTCGAGGAATTTGTGGATAATTATGTGAAAGAGAAAATCTTTATGTGTTGCTTGATTGCTGGCTGGGTGCAGCAGAAACTGAAAACAATTCATTGGAAGAGCATTGAAGAAATCCGTTCCACCGCAATCGTATATCGGTAACCTGCGATAACTAATGTGCCCTCATCGAGGAGGTGGAGACAAACGAGTATGAGTATTATGAGGTAATAAGAAGTGTACTGCAAGAAGAAGCAACACAAAGGCTTACAGAGCATTTGTAAGGGAACGAGATGTAAGCTTTTCTGTTTGTGAGCAAAAGGTAGTATTGACTGAGCCGGTGTACAAATTATTCCAACACCTGTTTACCATTCAGTATGAGCTTGCTCGAGCATGACAATTCTCTCTCCGCATTTAATAAACATAATACAGGCTCGGAAATTGGATTAATGTGTACGTTAATTGTGCTGTGTGTGGGAGCAGGAGTTATTGTGTAACTTTGGAGCTTTATTATCCGTTTGGTGCATCCATTAGGGGTCGTTTTACAAGGAAAATTTAAGGAAAACAGGACAGGAAGAAGCAGGGCTTTGGAGGAGGATGCCCTGCTACCACCCCACCCCGTACAAACCTTGCCAAACGAGGATAGAGGAAATAACACAGATTTTCTGATTGGCGAGATGCACCCGTTTCGCGGAATAAGCTCACTTTACTACATGCCTTGTTTTCTTCCAGCCGGGTGGAGTTAAAATGGAAAAGTTGCTCATTAGATGTGCTAACGATCTGGTCCGAGTTACACAGCTTTTTAAAAGTCATATCCTCCTGTTGCCTTGTAAATTCGCCCGTGCTGCAACAGGGGCGAGTTGCAGGAGAAAAATGAAAGATGTTGCGCAAACTATAAGCTGAGAGAGGCTCGCGATGCAATGCAAGGCTGTTGATTTCCTTTCAGCGGCTTTCAGGAGGCGATCATAAAAATAACGGGTCGAAAATCCTGCTTTGAAATTTTTCGCGTGTGACCGGATAAAAAATTGAAAAAACTGCAGAATCCGGTTTTGGAGCTTTCTTAATTTCGGGGGTTGACGAACCGCGTGCGAAAAGATCGATAGTCTCCACATGGTGAATTACATTATATGGCTCCATCACCCACCACCACCCATCCTCTCGTATCTCCTCAACCCTTCCTTCATCCTTGTCCATCCCATCAACAACTCCTCTGAGTCAGTACTAAATCCGCCGGCTACTAACTCTTGTCCTAAACCGGGAGAAATCGCGTGCAGGTCCACCAAAGTAAACTTGGCTGGCATTCTTGCGTGGGCAAATAAATACTATTCAGGATCTAGTGCATTTCCTTCGCTTTACAAATCCACCCGTTCAACTGCTTCTTTGTAACTTGCATTCCAGACTGTTATTAAATGTAAACGCTTTCCACCCCGTCCCCTTGGTCCACCTAATCAATATCATTGCATCTTCAATTGTCCATCTACTGCTACATTGCAATTAGTATTCTTTTAGTGATGATACTATGGTTTTTCTTTCATTTAGTACTAGGAATTCGTGTTAATTGTCTCAACCAGTTTAAGCAGTTCCTATAAAAAAATTTTCCGCTGTTATTTTGCATCATCGATAACGTAGTGTAAGAGAACGGAAAGAAGGCGACTTGGAGCTGGCATAATTCCAGCTGGTGCCCTGATAACAGAAATAGGAGACAAGCAAATGAGATGTAATCGTTGCAAGTGAAACGCGGTAACATCTCATTAATTGCATGTGGGTGATCGAAGAAGCAGGTGCAATACAATACACTGAAGATACAGATGCAAAACTTGTCCCAAACGGTCCGTATTTTATGGTCACGTTTAGAATTAGTTTTGTACTGGATGTTTCCATTTGGTCTGCGTAAAATAAAGGAGCACAAAAGCCATATCCATTTGAGGCATGGTAGAAAACTCATATTTGATGCCCGCATAACATGCCGCAAGATTGACGTGTCACTTTCCACCGCTAATTTTGGTTTGACATGCGAGTCCAGTGAGGAAACGTTAGGCGTGAAAAACCAACCGCTGCAGGCCTGCAGGTTTGGGCTGACGCGAGAAAGATTTATTAAAAGTAGAGTAGATTCTCATCTTCTACTTATTCCATGCTGAATGCAGTCCTTTCCCTGTTTTAACGCAGGAGGGAGGGGGATTGTTGTGAGCTTGGGCAGGTGGAAGTTGAGCCGTTTTACGAAACGTCAGGTCATCAAGTTTTAAGTAAGGGCGTGATTAAACTGATGAAGATGATGAGGAAGGAGAAAAAGAAGCGGAGGTTGTCGAAAGTTAAAAGGGATGCAGATGATTTGATTTTGTGCGGCCAGTT
The DNA here is from genome assembly GCA_009872375.1 of Sminthurides bifidus. Classification (NCBI taxonomy): domain Eukaryota; kingdom Metazoa; phylum Arthropoda; class Collembola; order Symphypleona; family Sminthurididae; genus Sminthurides; species Sminthurides bifidus. Next base: position 9,308 of record VRMD01002622.1, on the reverse strand, counting down.
TTTGATTGAATTGTAGCCTTTCTTCTTTGAGGGTTCAATCAAATCGGGTGGCAGTATCGAATTCATGGTCGATGCTTCACTAGATGCAAAGTGCAAAGGATCAGTCCTGCACCTCTGCATCTGCAGTTTCCTTCCTCAAGATCCTTTCGAGAAAGCAAGGTTAGGTTCAGTATGTAGGTAGCGGAGGAGTTGGTTGCGGCAGAGAAGTTCATCCAACATGTTGGATTCAGCTTCATGTCAACCTGTAATTGGATTTGGGATTCATGAACTACTATACGCTCTCCGTTTTGCTCCCGGTCAGTGGTAGGTAGAATGTGTTTCGGAGGACGAAAATCCCTCACCATTTCAGTCCCAGCCTGCTACCCATAGCAATGGGAGGGTAAAACGAAAGTCTTGATCTTTTAGATTTAAAAAGATATACAACCTTAATCTGAAATTGAACGAGATCAAATCCTCGCCCCTAACCTTTATCGCAACGTACTTATGCAAAGTATTCGGGCTGGTGGAAGAAGTAGTAATTTTTTACCATATAACGGCCAATTTGGACGGAGTCGCCGCGCGCATATCCACACTCATCCTGCTGTAACAACAAAAACTTGTGACTCTGCCTCAGTTCAAATGCAAATTAAGCAATGAGTTTATCGAATTTTTCAAAAATATATACATTCGAGCGAAAAATGCACCCTGTTTGAGAACTCGCCGTGTTTACCTCGTTCGATCCTTTGCGGAAAAAATTAAATCTTCCGGCAAATGTGTCGGCATTTTGGTTCTCAGCAGCATTTTTCAGTCCGGAGGCTCCTTTCCCGTTTAGCTAATTTAATAATCCGGAAAGCAAAGAAAGCTACCCATTCTTGCCTCCTCTTTTTCTCTCACGTCAGCATGATGGCATGTTGAAAGTGGTTAGAAATATCAATTGTGTTGGGAAAGGCCATTAAATCTCCAGCATTATTTCATGGAATCCAAAATTGCGTTGACCTTTACAACAAATGTCAGCAAAGGGTGGAAGGGTCATGAAGCTGAGACGTAGTATTTACTCCTGAAACCTTGCACTTTATTCTGCAAGGTTATTTCGACATAGATTACACACTGGATGAAAATCAGAGCAAGTTGATTCCTTTGTGACTTCCCCCGAAGTTAGGGAAAAAAGTGGACCAAGTTGTTCCTCCAAATCAGAAGGCTCTTTCAGTTGGGAATTGCTTCAATCACAACAATTTATTTAACCTCTACAAGGATGGATCAGCGCTAAATTTTCCAGCAACAGTTTCCAAATTGTGAGCCCAAAAACTGGACTTACCAGTATGTAAGTGACAAGAAAGAGTAAGGATGGGCGTTTATGATTACTTGTAGAGGTTCGTTTCTCGGCTGGTGCATAATCGTTGGCTGGAATGAAGGATTACATGTGGGGAGGGCCGAGGGTGAAGCCGTGTTGCAAAAATGAAAGAAAAAGCAGCTAATGCACAATACAACTTGCTCCTCGTGGTCTTCATAATGAGTTCAACTTTTTCCAACCCAGCTTTTTCAGCCTAAAACCAGCCAACATTAGCAATCAAAGTGAGGAGCGCATATATACGGAGTAGTGGATCCCAATGATCGGTCAGATCAACTTAAAAAAGCAGCAGTCCAAAAACTGGCCTGCACTTGTGTAGCCCATCAAACGCATCACGTCCATCATTATTATCCACGTTGAAATGCATTGTGAAAGGAGCAGGATGAGAAGGAATCTCGCTTCCCCAGAAACAATCCATCAATCCTATCCCAAAAATTCTTCATTACTCTATGCATACAGAATACGTAATTTTTATCAACCGCACTTCTTCACCAACTCCTTGCACAATGCAGGCCGTAATAGTCTCAATCCCCTCCTTCTGTATATTTCCCCGCGAGCAACTTCACTTCATCATCTTTAAGCTTCCAAAGTCACAATCGGTCTCTTTTAATGCAAGCTTCTGTAACTTCATAATCAGCATAAGGGTAAAACGCCGACTTTTTAAAACATGGATTCGATGCTTCAAGCCTGACAATTGCAAATTCGGTCTGGATTTGCGGCTTTTTTGCCAAGTGACCACGAAGGGCTGGATGGAACCGATTTACTTTTCATTTTTGACCTCACATAGGAAAGACAGGATTTGAATCAATCATGATTACCCGTTCCACACTTTTGTAAATGGACGGGAACGGACAACAGGGTTTGTGTGGACAATGCCCACTTATCTGGTAACTCCGTACCTGTTTTTGTGAAAGTTGATTTAGCTCGAACCTATCCCAACCAAAATTTCATTTTGAAAACCGCAGCGGCTTCCCTGCCATACCACATCTTGGATATTTGGTTAACGTTATCACGCAAATTTAGCTCTTCTTCCGCTCTGCGCAAGATACTGTGCCATAATGCGCATCAAGAAGACAAGGGTTACTACTTGAGTGTCGATCTCGGATACAAAAGCGCAACTCTCAGACACGGGTTCATCAAGTTATTTTTTGCACCCCGTTCAGCCTACCAATTTCAACCGCCTGCCAACCAGCATTCCGATTAATGATGATTATCATCATGACTCTCAAGTTAGTGGAGTAACACCCCATTTGTGATTATTCACATGAGTTGTGCACATGGTTCCCAAAATATTTAATTAGATTCTCTCTAATTTCTGCCTCGCGTAATTATTTTGGGAATTTTGATGGCTAGAAACTGGTCAAACTCGCTCCGAACGTCTATTACCGCGTCATTGTCTCTCATGTAGTTCAGTTCAGCGTTTGAGCATCCAGCCACTTCCCATTCAATCAGGAATCATTTCCCAGATGTTCGCCCAACTCAAGTAATAACTCATACTCCTGCCTTAGGATACTTGCTAAATTGCAGCGGCGAATTTCCCGACTCTTTTCCTTCTGCAATCTTGACAATTACCTAAACTGCAACCCTTCTCTCCTCTCAGAACATACTTTGATGTATTCGGTAAATCGGCGCCTAACGCTTCACTCCTGTCAGTCTTGGGAACATTAACATCAACTGCGAGCCTTCAATCACTCAGATTTCGTGTACTAGACATACCCGTTTTGAAATACTTCTAATCTTTGTCCTATTCACTTCATTGCTAGTTCTACTGCTAACAACAGGGAAACAGGGGATTTTTGAACCCTCAAAAGTTAGAGGCTCACGATCAGAATTTGGCTCATTAGCATTTACGTCCAGCGAGTCCTTCAAGAGGACAGAGTTTCTGGAAAAGCTTTTCTGGGAACTTCAAGTTTGTCAAAGCTGGAGTTGGAGCAAGTTGCAAAAACTAACTTTTAGCTAAGCACAATGATCTACTTCAGTTGGATTCTTCACTTGCTTCTCGCATACTTGGCTTTATCAAAACTAGTTTTATTCCTTGAGGTTTTTTGGCACAACAACGGCCTGTTAGCCAGGCAGTTGTTCTTGTCTTCTTGGTCCATGATATGGCGCTGGGAATGATTTCATTGTTTTAAATTCATTGTTCACTGCATCACAGTCAAGACGGACACATGAACATCACCTGTCCGAATGTGTCCACTTGGAATCAGGGAGCAGGATCCTAATTCCCCATTGTGATGCGTCTGCAAATACGAGAATTCTGTTTACCTCCTTTGCTCCATATTGCGCAACTTCTCCGTCTGCTTTCAGTCCTATCCTTTAACAATCTCGGCTCTTGCATTATCTCAGCATTGATTCAATTCAAAATTCCAAGCGTGTACTTGGGTTCACGACGTTCTTACCATTGGCCTGTAACGACCAAAGGTTGCGCAAAAATTCAGCCTTTTTTCCACAGCCCATTTCTTAATCCTGAAAAGCGCTTGTGCATCATTAATTAGCTTCATTCTCAGTTAAGTTTAGTGGAGCAAGGAACCAACGAGCCAATACTAGTGCGAAACTCCACGATGGTGTGCACCTTGCCCCCATATTAACTTACAGTTCGGGATCCTACCAGAGAAACTCGAGCCGATGACGAAACTATGAAATAAATCTTAAGAAACCCCGAACGTTACACAGAACCTATTTTCGTGATATGTAAGAGCTTTAGGCTGGAGCTAGCTTAGCTTTTTAAATAAGCCTTGACTTATTTAAACGCTATTTTGAAATCTATAGCCAGCATCAAAATTTAGTTTAGTCAAAAGAAAAGTCAAGTTATTTCGTCATTCTCTCTAAACCAAAGAGCTGCAACCCAGTGGGATCCAGCGGAGTGGTCCACTCCACCGCAATCAAAACAGGTTAAGAAACATGCAAATAATTCACCCCTTTTCATTTTGACATGCATAAAAATCAATCCCTTTTCGCCAACAATTGTTTACAACAATTAAGTTTGATGCACCTTGCAAATTGCTTATTATCGACAAGTCCCGTCTAGTTTTTACTACCAACTTGCCATTCTAACACATCATAAGCGAAAGCTCTTATCTGCTGCAAGGCGAAGCACATCCTCTGGCTGCAGCAGGTTCTCGTCCTGCCTCTCTACCTGGTTCCTATATTCTCGAACCCGTTTTGCCGAGCTTCGTTTATCGTTTCTTAGTCATGATAATCTTGCCGATTGCGATTGCTTTTCCAACTTGCAGCATGTACTAATAAATAATCATGGGCTGAATAGCAGCATTGATACTGTTGAACTACCACAGTTGTTTGCTCCATCTTCTCAAGGATGCCCAGTGATGCAGCGCAACTCTTGATTTGCAAAGCGGATCATCTTTGATACACCTTGCCAAAAACTCGGCTTATTGACTCGGCAGAGGGTCTCTCTGATGAGTTCGTTCCTTTAACCTCTCTGTGCAATTTTCGGGTGCATGCGGAGAAATTTCCTGTCCGACTTGTAACTTGATTCAGGTGGGTTGTGCAATTTGCAAGTGCAAGCCGCATTATGAATTGCTAAATTCCTCTTCCAAGTCAAGTTATTGGATTCTTTATTCCAAATCTGCATTCTAATAACAAGCATTATCTTTTTCTTCTTCTATTCAACTTTATGCAGTCTCCACAAGACTCTAACCTTCCACTGCATTTGGCAACAAACAAACAACCATTCTGTGAGCTCGTTGTAAATTCATCCCACACTCAATTCTTTCGCAACATCCTTTTCCAACCTTAGACTCCAGAGACCTGTGCCTTTTACCACGTAATGATTAACCTCGTCCATTCCTTGTTTCGGCAACTGCACTGTACTCCTTCCAGGCCTGCAATTTCATGTCTGCAACTTAATTGCTGCCAAAGCATATTACTATTCATTTATATTTCACGTACCAAGACCATGAGCCCCATAACTCATCCTCTGCTAGGCTTCTGCCGGTTAGGCATCTTGCAATAGTTACTAAACTTGAATAAGATGCAACATTAGTCTTTCTCGGAAGAAAGAATAACACTTACCCTCCTCCCTTCCTGGAACAGTGACTCCATTTAGCGGTAACCATCGATGTGCCTCAGTCAGTTACTCAGATACTAAAATACTAGGTATACAGAGTGCATGATGAGTTGAACCAACGTGGTCCAAGCTCAGTATCACAAAAGGGACTTTTGGAAACACAAATGCGCACGCGAGTCTCCTCAAGCCATCTTTATTGTGTTTTCCAGCCACGTTTTTCCAACGCATTTCCTCCAACGTACAACTTTTTTGATGCTAACGAATTCCAGTATTAGGGATTTCCAAAGTTGCGTTGACGTGGAAGAATTGGCGAGCGTTCGCAGTCAGGTTGAAAATTGGACTGGCAAAGTACCTTTCACGTGTTTGCGTCTTGAAATTCGTCGATGAAATTTTCCTAAAAACATAAGGACATATAACGCATTTGCATTTTCCCTTTGCTTTTGAGAATGCTGCAGTAATGCATGAATAACAAGTTGCTGTGATTACCTGAGTCATCCTAAAAGTGCCATGTGAGCGCATCTCTGCGCCCGAATTAGAGCTTTCGCATTTTTCAAGCCCTTTATGACTGCGATGAAATCTACAACAGCAGATTTCGAACATAGTTTCCGATGCTATAACCTAGCAAACTCCTCCCTGATAAGATGTCCGCATCATTCCGAACGTCTGCACCAGATTACCGTTTATAGCAGACCTTTGGCTGCCGTGAACTGTAGAGGATATTGATATGCAGGTGCAATGGGAACAATCAGACGAGATAGTTCATCCAGAATTATCTCAACCACCAGACAGTTTGCCTGCTCATTGGAAACTGTAGTGGATATGATATCGCTCAGCTTCCTACAAATGCCATAAAGAAGACCGTCTCTAACCATATTTGAAAGCAAGTGGTTATATAGTTCGCAGGAACGAGATAAGTTTCCATTTTGCAGTTTGTAAATATCGGCCGGATGAGAATTTACAAGATGGGAAATTTTTGGCAGTTTAGACGGTATCTCTTTGTTCTGAAAATCCTACGTCTTGCACAAGCTGCCTACCAGCAACAAGTGGCAGGTTCCGAATTGTCGAAGGTGTTCGTATGCATGGAATAGGGTAGGGAATAATTCGACTGGCTCTGGGCTGTCAGCCTTATGCTTGTCTTACAGCTTACGTAAGCATGGTCAAATCTGCACGTCAGCTATGTGATGACACCTCGAATGTGACTTGACGGGAGGAAACTTTGGTCGGTGGAAAAGGAGTGGAACGGTGAGCGGCGGGGAGAAACGTTTTACGAAATTCATTCCGCAGGAAGTGCATACTTTTGAAAATACTCTTGCAATAATTCAAATGATGAGATTTTGATTGTCGGGCGGAAGCTTGAATTCCCAAGAATTTTTTGCACTCACACAAACAACTTGGAACAATTAACCGGGACAGAGTTCACTCCTGCTGGGCGTGTGTTTCTTGGACTGCTGTTTTGCGGCAAGGAGCAGTAAAGCTGAAGACAACATCGTACCATTGGATTGCAGAGTGGCCGTACACAACAGACTTTGTTAAATTGCAAACTTCCTACCAGTGGTTCTATAAGCCTTGAGAAAGTTTAATGAGCCAGCCTAAGTAAGACTAAGAGGGAAGTTAGCGGCAGGGCATGTGTTTTCGGCTGGTATGCAGCGTTGCAAGTGAGCCAAAGAACCTAGCCGTAAGCACAAATCCGTTTCAAAATGTTAAGGCAGCAAAATAATTGGAGCTATAGTTGCTGCGATTGCATTTCAATTTTCACGTAAGTGACCCGTTCTATCCTCATCGAGTGTCTCATCATTCCTGCCGTCAGTATTCCTGGTAAGCCGTTTCGCGATCACAGGTCTATGTGCATCTGCTACATGCACTTCTGTCTTCCTCGTCCGAATCCCTTGTCAAGCAAATAACCTCAGTAAGTAACCTAAAGTTATGGAATGGTAGTGTCATCGTATACCCTAAATTCGTATCTCTTCTACGTTCTGCCACTAGCAAGACACTCTCGCACCACTGTCATCAGCTATCTTGGATTTGAAATGGTGATATTGAGAGAGACGGGGGTATTGTATTACGCTTGAGTTTGTCGTCTACTATGCACATGCTCACGCTCTCCAAGCGACATGATCATAAAGGATTATTGAGGAACGCGCCGATCAGAATGCGCATTGAATTGCTTTTGAAACAGAGGAAAGAATCTAATAGCTTTGCGGCTCCTATTTAGCAAACAAGCGCTCCATACTTTTGCCCGACTGTGACAAAAGTCACAGAATTATAAGCTAATTTGGTACTTTTCCAGTTTTCTCTTTCACACACCACCGCCAGATCCTCGCACTTTGGCAATGCATTTCAGCCCCAGTATGATACTACCTTAACTACATAAACAGTTTAGTTTAAAGCTGCTTGTCTCCTCGTTTGCTCGAGCAAAGATTATGTGGAGACGAGCTACTGCACTTGAGGCTGCTCACGGTGTCTCCAGATGAATACCGATTCATTTCCTTCTGCACAAATTCCAGATAAGTCCGTTGCCTCCCATGCTTGCCTCTCTGCCAATCTGTCTCATCCTATGCACTTGCATGACAAACATTTCCAAACTCCTCGCCTGTAATTGCACTGCGTAACGACATAATAAAGTTCGCAACTCATCTCCCACAGAGGCAGCAGATTAATTCAATGCATTATTATGCACAATTCCAACATCACGAGCTGATCAACAGATACTTGTGTAAGCCCCACGTCTGCCTTACATTCGTATGTAGTTTCCTACCACACACATTGTTTCGATAAATATCGGCTCCTAATTCCAGCATATCAGCTCCAAAACAGTGTCCAAAGTACTTCTCAATCCTTCATAAACTTAAACGTTCCCTATCTGGTTTCCCTGGTAATCCTCTCCGGCTCTATGAGATATTCTCTCAATGCCCTATATACCAAACCCCAAATGTACTATCGGTAACAACAAGTGCGCTGATTTCCTCCAGCCTTTCTTCCTTCTTCTTTGTTCAGTCCAAATCTCTGTATCAGAGACCTTACATTCTCATTCAAGGATTGAATACTATGAAAAAGAAAAAATCACTTGTTATCACGTGTCATCGCCTCATTAGCCCATTGCAGTTAATCAAGCTTTATATACCTTATCGATAAGTGCTGGTTTCCTGCCCTATTAGTGTCAGAAGATTGCGGCAATTTTTTCTATTTCCCTCATCGAGAGCCATTTCTGGTAGTACAGCTACCTCAGCTGCGCCGCGTATCCACGTCGTTACGAAAGAGCGCTTGATTTCACAAAACCGGAATTTAATCTCGCGTTACTCTTCCGCCGTCAAGGTTTAAGTCCTTTGTGCTGTGCCATTCGAACGGTGTGAGGCGGCTGTGTGTTACGATGTGAGATGGAGTCTTGTCCTACTCCTTCCATGTGCCGGAATCGCAACAAGTAACGTGGAACTCTAAATGTGAGCATACGGTTGAGTCAAAGCCGAGTGCGATACCTTAGATAAACTTCGGAGCAATTCGGCGGTGATAAAAAGGAATCGCATCAAATTATTTGTAGCGAGGAGGAGGAAAATGCTGTAGCTTAAATGAGCAAAGGTATGAATTTCATTTCCGAATCTTACCCCAAGGCTTTACTTGGGTACTTTGTAACAGAAGATTGTTGTGCGTCTTTCAGAGGTGATGCATGCACCATTGTTTTGTAACGGGGCAAAACTATATTTGATCATACTTTATCGAGTTATGCAATTGGAGCTTCTTCTTTGTTCTATGGCACAGTTTCCATGAGGTTCTAATTTCCAACCAAAAAAAAAATATTCAGAGAAAACAATTACGCTTCTCAGCTTCATAATCCAAAACGGTGGTGTGTAGTGGTAACAGAATTGCAAGGGAAGAGCTTTGGTACTTTTGCCACCCAAATTCCGGTTTTGCGATATAACGCTTTCTTGAAAATTCAGCAACTTCTACAATGCAGCTACA
>VRMD01002621.1:0-12761 GCA_009872375.1 Sminthurides bifidus | reverse complement strand
TCGCAGAACCACGGCTCTCATCGCTGTTTTTGAGAGGACAAAGTCTGAGCTTTCTTCAGGACGATAATCTCAGGCAATTCTGTGAACTCCGCAAATGATTGCACTTGCAGATTTCTTCTCTAAGTCCTGTGCTAGGTACTCCCTTTCCACCAACCACCTTCATGGTAACGGTAGCTCGCCTTTGCAGTTGCACTACAAACGCCGATGAGTTTCAATGTAGCAGCATTTGGCATTTATCTGATGAACTGACGAATGTCTGAAGTAGTAGCCAATATTAGCGTCGAGCCGTCTGTAATACTTGGAACTGCTGTAAATAGAAAATTTTGTCTTATAGACACACAGCATCAGATGAGTTATTTGGAAAGTGAACACGGTAGGTTATAACATTCGAACCTGCCAAGAAGGCTGAAAAAACTGTGGGAGGATCAGGATCTGCAGGTACAAGATTGAAATCTTGCGTCTACATCATGTTGCCCAATTCATTTTTCTTGCTTTAAATGTCCTCTTTTGTGGCGCAAAATCTCCACCGGAGTGAAATGATACTGTTTGTCGCATTCAGGACAAGTGTAAGCTTTCGCAAAAGGTCTAGCCTTCAATTCTTCTTCGGCAATCTCAGCATCAGCTTCTGCGTAAAATAAATCCGCAACAATGTACATAAGCTTTTTGAGAAAATCAATAGCAAAATTTGGCAGCGAAAAAAATTCAGTTTTTTAATCAGACAATTTTGGCTAGGCTCCATACCGATCTTTTTAGCTCTTCGACAACGTGCATGATGAAAGAAATGCATCAATGGGTAGTCCATCAGGTTAATTTCGCACACTGGACAAGTCCATTCCTCAAGTTCCGGCACAGGACCGTATAAACTGCAAGTTTGAGATTGACGCAAATTCAAATTCAAGTTTCAATCAAGGCTTATAACTCAAACTCAAACGAAGATCCCAATGTTGCGAAGTCAGGTCCCCTAAAAACGGTTCAACTTAAATGTGTCAGTATCTGGATCCTACCAAAACTCAAGTCGCTCACCCTACATTTCTCGGACCAAAATCTTTGTTCTAAACATTCATACCTGCCATAGTTTAAGCATGTTGTTATTGCAACTCCGCCTTTTGATGAGTTAGGAGCTACACTAAATCCAGTCTCCAATTCCACATCTTCAGAAAAATCCGGGGAAAAGTGTCGATCGTATAAGTCCTTTTGATCAGCGGGTAGCAGTCTTTTTATAGTGTAAAATGCATCCGTTCTCAAAAATGTTACCAAACCGTAAGCTAGTTCCCTGCCACTCTTCATCTCTATCACCGACTCGGCATCTGAAACATGGTACTCAATGATTAATGATAGATTGCATAGACAATGCCATTTTAAAGACAATTCATTAAGCTTTGGTCACGAAAGGGAAAGATTACCTTCTTTCATTTTCAGCCGTCTCGCCAGCAACTGGGACCATGAATTTCGCAATTCCATGGCGCTAAGGATCAGAGACCTCGCTGTTGACGAATCTGATATTTCAATTTCCAACCAAGAATCAAACACACATCTTGTAAAAAGTGGATCAGTATCGATTGTATGAGCAAATAACATCAAGCTTTGGATAGCAGGCATTCTGATGGTATTCATAAGATATGGCTTGTTGGTTTCCAGCAGAGTCCTATCAGATTCACAGCATTTTGGTGATCAATGGGAAACTTAAATAAACGCAGTTGAGATAATTTGTAGTTGTAGCTGCATTTAAGGCACAACTTACAAATAAAACAAAAGTTGGTGCTTGGAACTGATCTGTAGATTGGTGCGCATGGAAGGAATCGAAATCACATCGGCATCCGTCAGTTTTAAGACATCGGGCTGATTGGCAAAAATACTCATTGGGTGCAAGACTGTGAATCCTTTCCCCCTGGTGTGATAGACTTGATCTGCATCGCTCTGATAACCAAAATAACCATCCAGTCTTCCTTATACATTATGAAAGCTAAATTACTAATTACCTGATACGACTACTGCGAAATAAGATTACCTTATACTTATTGAAATCATCGGCAACACCAAGCTGTGGATAGAGCCCGCTGCAGAGGATAAGCTTCAAAATCATCACATCTTCATATCCGAACGTTGTGCTTCGATGCAGCAAATCCTACGTTGCATTAACGAGTTCGTATGTCAGTATGCATGTTTACACAACGCTGAAGTTAAAATAATGTCTGTTTCTACACCTTCACTTGTCTGGAGTCATTTTTCATACGGAATTCAATATCACGAATGTCGATTGTGCCATCTTCCTTTTCGTCGTCATCAGTGAGGCTGCTGTCTAACATTTTTAGAATCTTCTTTTTCCTTGGAGCTGCCTGATGGTATTCCTTCTTCAACTCTCTCAACCGTTTCAGTTCACCATGACGTAAAGCTTCTTTCTCCACTGCTCATTACTGCTGGATCCGCTGAGGTGTCTAAAATAAGCTTGGAATCCTTAAAAGGCAAACACAGATTAAATACAGGTGCTCTTCCCGTAAAGTTACTGCATAAATTCAAATAATTCAATACTTTATTTCATGTATGCTTACTGTTAGCAAGGTCTTAAATTGTTGGCGCAATTTGGTCATCTCGTAAAACCTTTGCTCCTCAAAGCCTCCTTCTTTTGCACCATTTCTTCGTATTTGCTTCATGGTCTGCTTTTTCTTCCAGCCATGCTCTGTATGCATTTAACAGAGTCAAAGGGTCCCCATGATCTGAATCCAGTGATTTTCTAGCCGCCTATAGATGATTTTGATTACACCAGTAAAGATCGTTTTAATAACTAGTTAGATTTGGAACCGCTGCTAGTAGCAAGTCACACACTGAAAAGCCTTACCACACAATCCGTATCTCTATGTGCCCAATTGGTAAAAGGACTTTGTACACTCAGCGCGGCGGCCAGAGACAATACTGCGTCTATCTGATCAAAAACTGTGCCCATGATTAGCATTTTGCCAATCGTAACATCTACAGGTAACTGCGCTAAAGTTTCTCCTATTGGGGTAAGCGTTTCCTTGTCTGTAACAGCTGCCTAAAATTTCAGTCAAATCATAGAAAATATGCATTTTTTATAAACACACTCTTTCATGACAAGCCGAGAAGTTTGCCATTGTCACTTAAATTACCTGTTCCTGAAGACGCAAAAGGGAACTTTCAATATTTTTCTGGAGCAGGAGGCTCGATGAAAGGAAATTTTCGGCAATCAGGTATCCCTAATGATATCATTTGCAGTAAAAGAGAATCCAGAGGGACTCGCTGAATTTCAGGTGTCGAATAAGCCTGCAGTTCTTGATACTCTGCTTCCGAATACAATCTGTAGCAGATACCAGGCCCAGTCCTTCCAGCACGACCTTTCCGCTGTTCAGCACTTGCCTTGCTAATCCAAAATTCTTTCAGCTTCTGCATTTTGCATGTTGGGTCATAAGCCATTTCTTTCACTTTTCCAGAGTCCACTACAAAACGTATTCCATCTATGGTAATTGAGGTTTCAGCAATATTGGTTGAGATAATACATTTGCGGACTCCTTCAGGTGGATAGTCAAAAGCCTACCACCAAAAACAGAATAGGATTGATTGCATATAAGCCAATCACAAAACTACGGCAGCAGGAATCATGATGTAAAAGGTACGTATCTAACCTTATCTTGATCACTTATAGACAACGAACTATGCAGCGGTAATATTATCCACCTCTTCGTCTGCTCGGCATATAGCTTAGCAGCTTCCTCCACGAGACTGATTTCATTCATACCGCTCAAAAACATTAAAACGTCTCCTCTTTCGTCACCTGCGCCATTTAATAAAGCATTGTTACATTAGTAAGATCGTTATGTCGCAAAGTAGCTAAAACATGAGATTTTGTGAAAATTGGGTCCAGCGGGGCTAAGGTAACTTACTTGGGCATTTGTCATCGATCAGCTGGAGGATTCTGACGTAAGGTGCCGGATTCAGCTTACCATTCCTGGAATTGAGCTCTTCGATGGAAACGGGACGATACTGAACTTTTATAGGATGTAGTCTCCCGGGAACCTTTAGTGAATAGAAGCATTGGAGTTTTAATTATTACATTAATTCTTATTCTTAGTATTCAGAATAATTAATTACATCTGCCATCAATTGGATCTACTGACATCAGCATGTACGGAAACGAAACTAGCAAAACATGCTCCAAATGGTGAGAGCCGTGTACCTGTATGATGGGAGCAAGGCCCTGGAAGTAGGTTTGAAACAACTCCGTGTTGATAGTAGCAGACATAAGAATAACCTTTACATCTAATCGCTGATATAGGAGACATTTAATTATTCCAAGAAGAAAGTCTCCATGAAGATGCCTCTCGTGAACTTCATCGAGCACGATCACATTGTAGCTCTTCAATAGGCTATCAGTGCACACCTACAATCAATCAAGGTTATTGGTGGAAATCTTCAACCATGAAGATGGTAAAACCATACTCAGAAATAATTCATGCAAATATTTTCCAATCGAGTGTTACCTGCCTCAACAATAGCCCTTCAGTCAAGAACACAAGCTTTGTCGACTGAGTTTTACTTTTTTCGAACCTAATTTGATAACCAATCTCCGATCCATATTCATTAAGTGTTTCATACGCGACACGTTTGCATAACGATATGCAAGCGATTCGACGTGGCTGAGTGCAAGCTGTAGAAATGATAGCGAAATAGCGATGCATGATTAATTAACTTCTGCACGCATTCAGAATATAGATTCTCATTGACATGGCTAACTCATAGTCATAACAAGATTACATGATTATCCCAATTTTGGGACTCACCAATTTTGGTATACCCAGCTCGTAGCAAGTACTGTGGAACTTGCGTTGACTTCCCACAGCCAGTATCTCCGGCGACAATAAGAACGTTCGACTTTTCTAACGTGGAAATTATGGCATCTCTAAAAAACCAATACAGGTCAGACATCATTTTGCATGGATCCACAATCGGGTTACTTCGAAGTGCAAACAGAAGAACACCGACTGAACACGTACCTGTATTGTGCAATAGGCAAGGCTTCTTGTGATTGTCTTAGTTTCTTCAGCTTGTTAAACCGTTCCTTTTGCAGGAAGTCAACGTAATACAGTACAACGTGAAGAAAATCCGACACAATGTCCACAGGCACATGACTCCTAAGGTAATGCTCATCATCTGAAACATAAAAGAAACAGCTAATTTGAATAAGTCTGCTATCCAAGTTTTAAAGGAAATATCACAGTTATGACGCGAAACTTTTAGCAAGCTCAAAGTATATTGTTACTCAAGTTTGCAACAACAGAAAAGATTTGCACTGATCTTATTACCTGGGTTCAGCTTTCGTATATATTCTTCTACATCAGTGACCTTCAAATCAAAAGGAACTGTGTGCCTCTTGGAGAACTTTCCGCCGGGCACATCGACCCCTTGACAAATTGTAATGAATTTAACCTTCTCAGTTTGAGACTCCCCAGATAATCCTTTGGCCTTTTTCACTGCTTGAAACTTGTCGTAGAACTTCCATACATCATCATATTCTGGAGTTCCTCTCCGAATGATATCAGTGTCTCGAAAAAACATGCGATCAAAATAAACTTTAAAGTCCTTGACATTCACATCTTTAATCTCTTTAGTGGAAGAGATATGAGCATCTTGAGCTAGACGGGCACTACAACTAGCCTCTTTTGAACCATCGCGTTTTGAATACTGGGATCGACTGGAATTTCGCTTCGATTTAGAGTGATTGGATGATGATCGACTTCTGTCCTGTGATCTGGACAACCGTCTGGACCGTTTTTCGTCATCTCTTCGTCGTTTAGGAGATCTTCTTGCAGATCTTGAACGGCTTCTGCTCCGTTTGCGAGTTTTCGACTTTGACTTATGTTTTGGCATGACAATCAACACGTGTTACTGAAACTGAATTCAGTTAACCTTCACCCCACAAACTTTTGCATTAGCACGAGTACACTGTTAGCGCTGATTTGTAATGACAAAACATGCTACTTAATTGGTATTATGACTAAATCAGTAGAGAAACTCCAATTAAAAACCGCAATTATTTTTTATTGTGTGGCCGGCGCAAAAAATTCTACAGTTTCGCGGTATCAACCTAAGCACTCGATGAGTGAGAGTCATAGATAAATATAGAGTATTAAATCGTTTTTCTTCTGTTCGCCTTTTCTCATCGTTTTAGCTTAAGGGCTTATGAGGCCCTTGGGGTACTGCATCTCAATTTCAACCCGAAAATCACAAGAATTACGATTCCCTGTAGAGGAGACATAATCAGCAATCAATGTAAATCGTTATAAATTGTTCGTTCATCCCGTTAATCAGCATGTCGGATTAGTTTACTTTTCCTGCCGGAGCCCGATAATGGACTAAAAGACTAGGGATGACAAAAATCTATCGCTAACTTACCCAAAATATACAATTAAATCCAAATACTCCAGCAGCGTAGGGGTACTCAATAGCCTCCACCAAGTACCCTCCTGACCCTGACCCGATCGCAGAGCTAAAAGCAAAAGAAAATGTATTCTTTTTTTTATGCATACAACCACGCAGTCGCTCGCCAACACCATGAATCTGTTTATGAAGTTAAATTGAACTGACCCTGCTGCATAAAACATGGAGAACCATCCGGAAACTGTTGCATAGGTTTCAATATTATCCTCGTAACCCGCTTGCCTAGAAAAGAAACAAGTTCGTTTTTAGGGCATTGACGACGAACGAAAAAGACAAGAATTTGGAACACTTTACAAACGCATTCGCAGTTAATCTGGAACTTACAAACAGTATGCAAGTGACAACTCACTAGCTGGTACAATCGCTGCCGAAAGCCAAATAGTGACCGCGATCAGCGCTACCGTGTTCGATACAATCGAGCTGTGAAGAAAGCCAAGACACAGAATAGAATCTTGAGACAAACCAACATGGCCGGCGTTTTCACACTGCGGCTCTAATCATTATTCTACGAAAATCTTTGCTTCACTCACTTGGGTATTCCCAAAAATGGAAGAGGTCCCAGCAGTCCAAATGACAATCCAGTCAGTAGCAACCCAACTACTACGATAATTGTACCTGTTGGAAACGTTGACTCTATCTGCAAAGTAGCCCCATGCTGGACAGGCGAAAATCTGTATTGCTGGAGACACTGCGTACAGGGATCCAACTCCTGCGGCGGTCAAGTCCAGCTGCGGAAACAATCGGATTCACCATCGTACATCACGCAGTCAGCCTTTGATTTAGTCAACAGCTAGGAGAAGAATTTTTTTTTAAATTTTCAAGACTTACAGATTCTACATGTAGATCAAACGTAGTAGCAATAAACATCCAGGAGACGCCTGTGGTTAAAATCACAATGACCATCAGAAATGATGGTCCGATTATCACTAGGTTCCACGGCCGCAGCTTAGTGGCCTTCTTAACATCTTGTTGCTGATTCTGCTTGGCAGCATTGTCATCCGGTTCAGTTTTTGTTACAGAGACTCTTCGCTCGTCAACACCAGGTAAATTTTTTCGGTCAACCTTAGCAGCTTTCATGTCATCCACCGGGAGTAGCCAGAAAAGTACAGGAACCGCTAGTATTATCAGACCTCCGAAGAAGAGGAATGGCGCTTGATAACCTGCTACCTAAGGAAATTTATAAAAAGGTCAAAACAAATGTCCCGGTTCACACCAAGAGGATAACGCCATTCATTTCTCATTGCTTTAAGCCTCTTTAAATATATGTTAGTCACGTCTGGACGAAACACTAGAATATGAATTAGGTTTGAAAGTGGTTTCAGTATTTATTCTGAAACTTACGTCAGTTAAAGCACCGCCAAGTGGCAGGGCAGTCACCTCACCAAAACCAATGAATGCTTCGATCGCACCCTGTGAAAAACGTGAAAGAAGGACGATTACTAATTTGCTCAAGCTCGAATGAAAGCCAATATGGCGTCCATCTAACACCTCAAAACTCATGGAATATAATACAGTTTCGATCTCATCCAAAACATCAATGCGTAGACGTTTTCTAAAAACTGAGCTAAAAACAGTGAGCTTACTTAAGGTAAAAGTTTGATCACCTTACTGCCTTACCATTATCGTGTTCATTTTGTCTGGGAAGAGCATTGCTGCGTAAGTAAAGCAGGACATTCCACTAGTAGTTACGCCTATACCTAAAATTAGCATCGCCAAAAAGCAAACGGAAATGAAGACCCAGCTTCCATGTAAGTGTTGTAGAATTCTGCAAAGGGATGAAAATTCGTTTAAACAATCATTATTGTCGATTCATATAGGGTTAAAATTAGCCTCCTTTAGTCATGCAGATGGTTTGACTGAACTAATCAGAAACTCTTACCCGGTCAAGCAAGACCCTAATGCGCAGGCGAGAAACCCAAAGACCATGGCTTTCTTCGGTCCAAATCTACCGATCTGTACAAGGACAGTACAATAGGATAAAGTCGCCATACTTGCGCCATACTTCTCATACTTGTAAAGGGATGGTCATTGGTCATGGTCATTACTTACCAAAATTCCTATGTAAGGCGAGGCTAAAATTTGAATCAAACTATACACACTAACGACGATGCCTGCCACACCTGGCGAGACGTCATGGTGGGCAGCCTTGAAGCAAAAATTAAACAGGTCAAAGGTATGGCATTCTGTCACGTGATTAGTTTTGGTAATTACTAGCTAGTGGACATACCTCAGGTGGGACAAACGTAGCTGATATGATACCCGGACCCCACATCAGTATGTAGGACAGAGCTATCGCAACGAAGACGCGTTTCTGATGAGATGTAAACGCTGTCAGCATAGACCACATGATGACACTTGTATTGTAGACTTAATGGTTCAATGGTCAAGATTCTAAAACCCCAATTTGTCATGGGTTCAACTCTGTGCACTAACCTCCTAATTGTAGTTTAAAAGGGTGCAAGCTTCACGCACGTTCAGCTTCACACAAGTTCTAGCCTTAAACCAAAGTCAGAACATATCACAATCTTACTCACGTATAGCTAGCGACACATGTTCTGAGAGTCATTTTCTAGAGCGTAGTGGCAGTAACAGTTCACGACAATAGCAGCAGACTAGAAGAATCAATTAGAACTGCTGTGCTCAAGTGCTGTCAAAAAAACTAATTAAACTCTAATGCAGCTCTACTTCCAGGTAATGAATTCTACAACTTCGCACGCTTTCGTTAAGTAGAAATTCCCCTCTACCTCTACTACCTGGAAATTAGGGAATGTCTATTTTCTACGTGCATAGTATGCAGTTCTAATTCAAGAAGGTAGCTTTCCTCTTAATCTCGTACATGCGTATTCCCATCATTAGGATCATCAATCCTGTTGTATTGATGCCTGCCAATGTCAGCTTGATGTTTAACTTAACTGTATTTTGGATTTGGAATGAACCTCGTCAAGGTGTGAGCTCCGAATATGTGCCTGCACAGTAATGAATGGTTTAGTTAGAACATAGAATCTTTATTAGACGCTAATATGTAGATTCATGATATTTAATGCGGAAGCGAGCTCCTACCTGTGACACGGAATAGCGAGCAGAAGGAAAACGTTGTAGCCCAATCCAGGTTTTGATCCCTGATTCCTGTCAGACGAAATTGAGAAACTTCCAAGGAATCCAAGGACGAAAGTGTAGCTTCAAATGTAAGCAGTAAGCAGACGACATCGTGGGTTCTGCTTTACTACGGGCGTGCACGGATACAAAGTAGGACATTCTAAAGATTAAGATATAAAATCTTGTTAAGGCACGATGTCTAATGATGATTTCAAGCTTAAAAGTCTGAAGAACAGTCAGTGCCTGGGTTTCCCCAACTATTTGGAACCATCCCTTGAGGCAAGTCTAGCTTTCTATGACCTGTAACTCTGGACAAGTCCATGGCGATAATCATGTTCATAATAGGGTTGTTGGTGGATAGGAACAGGTACAGGTGGAAAGGAGCAGGTCTTTGTTCTTAATATTCAGTGCTAATTCTTTTATTGCATTGCATTGCAAGTAAGCTCAGATAGAAAAATCTTAGGACGTTTGTAATAAAATAGTTCGGATAATTACTCAACAAACTAGCAATAGAACTTGAATTGAACATTGCGTATCAGGTAAGCATCTTGACCTCATGCTCATGAGCGCTTGATTAAGGCGAACACTTGTGGCAAAGCGTCGATGATTTTCTTGGTGGATACGTTCAGCTTCATCCTTATTCTTTCATACATGGCTACCAGGGCATCGGCTAAATCTTTCTTGGTAACAGTCTCGTGTTCCATGAACTTGAGGCCTTGGAGAGTCGCGTTCAGCTGCATTGAGTAAGACTCCATCGTTTCCTGCATTTCCGTTTTCAGTTCCGTAATGCTTTCCGTCACATCACTAGCGATAGCAACTGCACCTGTTGTGAAAATGTGAAAACGTTTTTAAACGTATAGGACGCCTCTGAAGCTTTATTCTTGGACCGTTTCTAGGCTTTACTCATTCGCACGCGTTGTGCAAGTCGGATTGAATGGATTAGCAATAATCTTAAGAAATGAGATCGTTTTAACTGTCTTCTGCAGCGTTGGATCGGAAGCGCACAGAGAAATCATAATCATTCAGTTTAACGATTTGCCTTTAGCTTACCTTCATCCTGAATAGCTTGCAAACTCAGCAAAAATCCATAACCGCCTCCCCAGCTCGTCGTTAGTCCAACGGACTGTCAGAGTGTTTCCTGTGGAGGTCACGGGGTCTGGGATAGTAGAACCACTTCGTTCTAGAAGGCGCACTGCATTGGAGTTCGGACCGTCAAACACGCGCACGTAATCGCAGCATGATTCCGTGTTGAAATAATGGAAAGTTGCGCGAATCTTTTGACCTCGTACTGCGGTCACCCTGGTTTCACAGGTCCTGTAGCTGCTATCGGAGCTGCCTGCTCCAGGAAAATTAGGCACGCTGTAAGATTATACAAACATTGTTAGCATCGTATATGAATAAATAACCAAATGAGCTCTCATCAAGCTGTGCGATTCGAAATAGGGAAAGTTTAACGGACTGGAAGATTCGTCCACACTGCGAGGGAAAGTTTCTTTGGAAAAAAAGGAACTTGGACCTTCCATATGTTCTTGTACTCACGTTAAGAACCTGATAGAGTCATCTAGGACGACTCCGGCTTGACAAACTAATGGTTCAAAGCAAAAAAACTTCATTAGTATCAACGTAATTTTTGAAAGAATGCGGGATCTTTTAATAATCTTTACTCACCACTAGCCCACGTAGAACCGGCAAAAGCTGGTGCGCCATTCCATGCAACAGCTAGCACCAGTAAAATAGAATAAAAATGAAGCTCCATTTTGTAGTAAGGTAACACAACACAACTGTTTACACCAAAGACATTAGTGATCAATGCACCAGGAGTTCTCAGTGCGCAGATTCAATATGAGAGTGAAGGAGGATTCGCACTCATTTTATATTGCAATCAGTAGAGTTTATCTCCTTAGAAAACGTTTATTCAAAGTCGACTTTTCTCCAGAAAACTGACAAGAAAATCATGCCCATGGTGAAGATTGCAAGGTGCCGGTACGGTGCAGAATGAGAGAAAAAAATTATCAGAACCCTCAACCCTCTCACAGTTATAGCATACGAGTTCCTTGGAAATGCTGCTGGATTCTTCCGAAACACAGCCCATCTCCGTTCTATTCATCTTGAAAGGTTATCTTTTGTATTGTAGTGAGAGTGACCTGCGTATTAGACCTGCCAGCAATTTGATAAAACATAGACTTTATTTTGTACCAACAAGCCTCACAAAAGGTTTATACATTGATGAAGCACAGGCAAATGTGTAATTCCTTCTTAGCGGATCATGTGAGTGTAGGGAACTCTAACATACTAAATGAAATTGACCAAGTCTGGAGAACTGCCAATCGTCATTATCTGCTTCGTATTTCGTCATCTTCAAAGAGCTTCGTTGATTAGCTTTTACGATAACAATCTAACGATTATAGCGTGGCGTATATATAGTCAACTGTGACGTTTTAAGAATCAAGAAATCTTATAATTTTGTATCTACCATCAAGGTCTCGTGTTTAACACTTTGCGAATTGCGAAGATTATCTCCTTTAATTTGCTTTCCCACAACAATTTTCATGGCTAAAACTTTGAACGCTTAAAAGTAATCAGAAGCGACGCCACTTGAGTTGTTGAGAAATCAATGAAAACAGGTATAGTTAACCTATCGATGATACTGAAACTTCCGACTCGCACGCCCTCAGAATGTACTGAGGAAACATGCCTCTTAATCAATGGAAACAGGGGCACTTTCGCCGCTTCTGACCACACTTGCCTTTTGAAATCGTCCATATGGTACGGAATCAAGTACGCTTTTTCGTAGCTCACAGCGTAAGCCAACGCTGCGTAAAACCCCGCTGAAATTCCGAGAATCCCAGCGGCGAGGTTCTCCGAAAAGAAGCCAATGGCTGTATACCAGCCTAAAACGGATGTACATAATTCATACTGCTTCAGGTAAAACAAGGGTCCTGAATTTGCGACATTGAAGGCCCGGAGAGTCAACTCGCTCTGTCGAAGTTTGGACACGGATAGGTTTAACATGACACAGGGATCGGTTGGCGAACTTGTTTTGATTAAGGTCCTGGAAAAAACGCCACAAAGCCGTTGATTAAATACGGAAACTGATGAGATGATCAAAACTTTCAAAGGCTCCTTCTCACATACCTGAATTGGTCCTGGGCCTCTACGATCCTGTCGTTCATGTACTCAATGCCCATCATGTGCAGATACAGGCAAAGAAATGC
>VRMD01002620.1:0-12762 GCA_009872375.1 Sminthurides bifidus | reverse complement strand
ACGCTCTCAACGCAACCACAGCCCACATCAAGGAGAATCTCGCCAAGGAACACCAAGAATTGATCCAAACTCACGCTGACTTACAACAATTTGAAAACTTTACGCAGCATACTCTTGGGAAACTGGAACAAGCAACTCAAGAAATAGCTCGGATTGTAATGGAACAAACTGACAGTACAGTCCTAACAAACTATTATTTTAATATTTTGTTTGCTCAGATCGTTTCCCAGACTAAACTGAATCTGCGAAACACGCAAGCTTCCACCATGGAAAACGCCTTCAGTTCCTGTCTCCATGGTAACGTGCCTCCGACCCTGGTAAATGCTTCAGTACTCCTCGAGGCTATTCAAAAACTGGAACCTCAGCTCATGGAACATCGCCTATAGTTAGCTATCGGAACTGATTACTTACATCAATACTATCAACTGCAGATTGCCAAATGTAAGTACACAAGCCAAGTAAATCAAATAACGATTCCCTCCTAAATAATTGTTCCTCTCCTGTCGCATGGAGACGTACTACAAGTTCATCAGGTCCTAACGTATCCGTTCCGGCACCATGAATCCATCTGTCGACTCGAACATGCTCCAGAGATGCTCGCCATGAACAACCAGAAAATCTTTCCGATTTTCGCCCATCAGCTACATGCGTCTACTCGTAACTTGATTTACCTAAACGAGTTTGATACTAGTTATGCCCTCGGAAGTGATTGTCTGTTCTTATTAGATAGATAGATAGATAGATAGATAGATAGATTATTGCCCAATTTCTGAATTGTGTTTACATAGACAATTCCTTACAGGATTACAATTTCAATTGCAATTAGCCTGCCTAGGTGAGTATGTATCAACAGACCTCAAGCATCGTCGAGCGGCTTGGCAACCTCCTCATACTTACACCCTTACAGACTGTATGTATCTGTGCACTCGTCGTCTTCAGATGGGGGGGTGGCCACTACTCCTCCGTCGTGCGTGTGTACTATCGCCTGCATCCTGGTAGTCATCCAGCTCCCGTCAGCCTGGTCACTGTGGGCGATGAAGGAAGGGAATCCACTGGAGCATGTTCCACTCTCCTGGGTTGCACGAAGCGAGAGGTTGCTCTAGGAGCTAGATTTTGTTCTAATGGAAGTGTCCAGTCATTGACAAGTTCACACGCTCCCCTTACCAAGCATTTATGATTCATCCAGTGGAAAGCATTCGTGATGGAAACAATGGACCGTTGTTTTCAACAACGGCTAGGATAATTCAGAGTTTCTTGTGCTTCAGTTGTGGAACATTCTGAAAGCACGGTAAATATTTTGATGATTCTGACGCAGTTTTGGTGACAAATCACTGCATTCAATTACTCTAGGTACAGGAGCTGGAGATACCGCTTTCCGAACATTTTTATGAAATTCTGCACTGGTTTTCCAGTTTAAGTATTAATTTAGTGTCTGTTGTAACCCAAAGTTGAAATAAATTAGCTGTTCAAGAATAGCATCAAATCTCTACTCACGGTCAGTGATTCTGGTTCCGGAGCTCCCACACGGATATACTGTTGCAAGAAGAATCCTGTCAGATTGGTAACAAGTTTCGCTTAATAATAGCCTTAATTGTAGCCTTAATAAATTGAACGAGACCCTTCAAATTCCATGCATGTAAATATCCTGTACCGGCTTCCACATTTTGGTGCTCTCAATGCCGTTTTCCACCTGCGTTTTTGGAATTGGTAAACAGTAATAAATAGAACCTCCTTATCGAAGTACCTTGTGCAAAGAGAATCTTGCGTTATACAATAGAAAGGATGACTGCATCGTTTTATCTTGAAATAGAAAGGTGGTGCAGCTCCAGTCCTTCCAGCGTCGAATCGATCATTTCTTTTTTTTGTTATGAGAGGCTATAGTTTTCGGGGATGACTAACGGAATCAATGTTGTGGAGACTAAAGTTTGGCTAAGATTTGGAACGTTGATAAAAGGGTAAAGGGGAAATTAGTGATGATCCGTGTCAAATCAAGTAGGAAGTGTATCAAACGAAGTCAAAGTCCTTAATGTTTGGCAATAGTTCTGGCAATTTTATGATAGTTTGCTAAAAAACACGTTAGAAATGCATTTGGTTTGTAGCTGCTACATTGAAAGTAACCGGAAGTTTTTGTATGACAGATTTCAGGTTCAAGTTATTGCTTGTCGTTTGTGGGTGTGATGGACAACGACAGGAACGTTCGTGTCCGTAAATGGGAAGAACAGGATGCCGAGAAAATAGCAAAAACTTTCTACGAGACCACGAAAGGAAAAGCTGAGAAAATGCTTCAGCATTATGAGAGCGAAACAAGTGTGTACGGCCAAGTTGCTCAAGATTTGATGGATGCCAACGATTTACTTAACCGGTACCTTCTATCGCCGCTATGGGCAACGAATAAGCATGACATTCAGGTAAGTAGTAGTGATTACTTTATATGCCGTAATTTCTGTGTTAACAAGAATTGAAAGCAGTTGTCCTAATGCAAATAATTGTTTATCGGTAGGATCGGTACGCTTTGCTGCAAGTAAAGAGGATAAACAAGAGGCAAAAGGTATTGCGCATTTCCGTCTTGGCGGGTGAAAGGTACTGCTGGTATGATAACACTGAAGACGTTGCATTTCCGGATCCTTATGCTGTTTTCCTTTACTGCGATGAATGCGATAAATGTTACCACAGCTTGTACTCAGGTGTCACTGCTACTGATGTTGAAACATCCAGCTTCACATGTAGAGTCTGCAAAGGAGACGCTCGAATACCTCTTCTTTTCAGTGCGTTGAACGTACCTCTTAATCGTCAATCTGCTGTTATTGCTTGCAGTGTAGTTGATCACTTGCTTTAAATTTGATTCAGGAACAGAAAATCCTCTGACACCGGAGGACTTGCTGCAAATGTCTGCCGGAAGTATGGAAGACCATTTTTTGGAGCATTCAAGGACAATCATTTTGACCCCAGAGGACGGAGTCTCCGGAACTGGCGAAACTGGTGATGGTGTCAATGAACAAGATCCGGGCTGCACGCAAGATTGTAGCGAAAAGGAGGCCTGTGCATCGGATAGCAGTTGAAATGCAGTCTTTGAAGACGATGCATTAGATAATGAAGATGGGAACCCAGTTACCTACGAGCGGAAAAAGAACGACGATGTTCATCAAATTCCAAAAGATTCTGAATTGTGTACGAAAAAAACGATTTACGCATGCTTGAAATCAACACATGACTTCTGAATCTAGATATCATCGTTTTTATTTTAGATGATACTAAGGAAGTGCCTGAGTACTTTGTAATAAGTTTGCAACCAGATGATTGGAACACCTCGCTAAAAAAGGACAACGGATCGGGGAGGGTAGGGAGCAAGATTTACGGAAACAACTTGTACAAGTATTTCCAAACAAAAAATAAATTCTGCACCCTTGGAATGAACGAGATAAAGCGCCTGAATGATAAAAAGAAAGGAAATGCAGCCTATTTCCGTGCGTACAGCTGCTGCCAGCACAAGTACTGCCCAGCGTGGTATAGTTTTACTGCTGAAAAACCATCTGAAGGCAAGTCATAGAACATGAACGTCGGGTATCTAAATTATTTCTACATCCCAACGATTGAAATGATTAAGTCGGTTCCGTAAATTGTTCGGTTCGTCATTCTGACCTCAAAACACGTTTCGTCTTTTCAGGAGGACTCATGGAAGCATTACAGACGTTAAAGGGGCTAAAAACATCCGGCAATTAAAAGGTAGTTACCGTGATGAGGTGAAATCAATGAGCGGCAAGATGGCAGTGTATCGAGCTCACATGAACCGATTTTCAAGCGCAGACGTCGAAATGCTGAACTGTGGAAATTTAAGCCGATCAAAGACACTAAAAACATTCCAGCATATTAAAGCTTAGGTATGTTAGTATTCATTTCCCAAGATTTCGGATCCATCTTCTGATCTAAAAATTCATTTTTTCATATTTTTATTTGCATATTTCAGGACCAGAAGAAACATGAAAAACACTCTGATGAGTTTAAGGACATTTACATGAAGCAACTAGAAACCCAATCTAATCCTCTTTTTGCATCCAGCCTGTGTCCAGGGCTGATCCAGGACATCAGCATGAATCCGGTATGTATTACCATGTTCTGTGAGAAGCAATTCCAGTTCCTATAAAAAAGTTGCGCAAAAAAAGGTGCAGTGCTTTTTCTCGATGCTACTTGAGGGCTGTGCAAACCGATGACACCACCTTTCTCCAGTCAATCCGTTTACTACTATATGTTAGTCGTGTTTTTATATCATTCAATCTTGCAATGTGCTGCCCTGAACGCATGTCTTCCGTTGAGTAATTGTTTCATCAGAACGTTTTTTTATTATTGCAGCGCGGTGATAAAGACCGTCGCCGGAATCCATGTCGTGCCAGTTTTGGAATTCTACTCAGAAGGTCACAGTAGCCATGCATTGTGTAGACCACTCAACTTGTGGTACACTACGTAAGTATGACACAATGGCTTAGTCCTCCTATTAATCTAAACACATTTTGCATATCATTTTCTTTCAAGCGTTAGGTCAGTTCACGAGGGTTTCAATCCTATTTCACGTTCCTGGAATATTGCCATAACAGAAAAGAAAGTACAAGCAGTTGTAAATTTTCCAGTACCAGATTCGAAAGATAAGCTTAAGAGTTTCTTAGGAATCGCTAGTTGGAACTCTTCGTTTATCAAGGATTATGCGGTTTTGTGCAAGGACTTGTATAGACTTCTACAAATGGAAGTTGAGTTTGAATGGACAGAGAGAGGGCAACGAGCCTTTGAAACGGTTAAGGAGAAAACAGCAGAGAACGTT
This sequence comes from Sminthurides bifidus, assembly GCA_009872375.1. Classification (NCBI taxonomy): domain Eukaryota; kingdom Metazoa; phylum Arthropoda; class Collembola; order Symphypleona; family Sminthurididae; genus Sminthurides; species Sminthurides bifidus. The sequence continues at coordinate 7,952 of VRMD01002620.1, read as the reverse complement.
TTGCTGAACGGTATGGACTACGAGAAAGATATAATTTTACGATGTGACAGCTGTCATCACGGTTTGGAAGCCGCATTGTCACAAAAGGACGAGGACGGCCAGCAAGCTATTGAATGATGGACAGAAGAAGCTCCAGATTTACGAGACGGAAGCTAAGGCGGTTATTTGGGCATTGGATTACTTCAGAGTGTTGTTGTTGGGTCAGAAAGTCTTCGTTGAGACGGACAACCTAGCAGTTAGTTACATGAAGGAGAGGGCTCCAAAGTCAGCCAAGATTCAGCGATGGTTGGATGAATTTTCAAGTTCGGAGTATGAGTTAAAGCATATCCCTGGCAAGAAGACCGTTTTAGCGGATGCATTGAGCAGGAATCCCGACCCGAGTACCATGGATCCAACAGCAGTGGACTATGAGTCTCTAAATCGGATCGAGATCTGTATGCAAATGTGGGACGTAAATTCCTTGGATCAGCTGAAGAACGAGCAAGAAAAAGATGAAGAAATCAAGAAGCTTCGGAGTGGAATCTAGCGCGCGGAAGAAACTCAAGAGAAAGAAAGATTGAAGGAAGGAATGTATGTTGAAGATGATGGTATCCTCTACAGGATTATAAAAGGTTTCCCACAGTCTAGCGAAAGTGATGTCGTGTGAAGTATGCCAGAAGTGTAATTTTAGTAACCAGAAGGTTGGAGGCTTAATGCAGCAGGCGAATTATAGAATTGTGAAGTTATCTATGTTGATTTGGCAGGGCCAATGCCAAGTAGTAAACATAGACCGTTTCAATATGTTTTGGTGGTTCTAGATCAGTGTAAAGCGGATTGAGTTATTTCCATTGTCAAGGGCGACAGCGAAGGCAGACAAACAGAAAAACTAGAGGATGAGATTTGTAGGTTTGCGCCTAGCCTTAATACGATAGCTACCGATAATGGGAGTCAATTTGTGTCAAAATTGATGTAAGAGCTGTGAACAGAATGGAAAATCAAACATGCGTACAGGTCACTCTATAAACCAAGTGTAAATTTGGCAGTAAGAGCGATTCGTGACGTGAAAATTCAACTAAGGAAGGATTTCTTCGAAAGGCATAGCCTGTGGGCTAAATACTTACAAAAGGTAGCACTAGCTTTAAGAACTTGTATAAGATCGTCAACGGGGTTTACTCCAGCGTTTCTCAATTTAGGATGGGAGCTTAAGTTACCGTTTGACAGGAGTTTGCGGTCGTGTGCTGCTACTCAAGGGAAAGATACCGTTAGTTACATGCCGGCTGGTATGAAAGAAGTGTATTAGCTAGTGAAACAAAATCAAAAAATGGCCTTTGAAAAGGTAAAGCGTTATTACGACAAGACGGGGGGGCATGTTTAAAGTAGTAGATTTAGTGCTGCGTAGAAATCACGTTCTCTCGAGTCAAGATGAAGGTGTGATGGCAAAATTAGTCGAAAAGTTTGTTGGGCCATTTAAAATCTCAAGAGTAGTTACTTAAAAGCTAACGTCCGAAGAAGGAAAACCTACGGGGAAAACACGTCGCAGATCTCAAGCTGTATGTGAAGCTGATAGTTACTCAAGCGGAAATACAGCGAATTCTCAAAAGCCAAAAGCACTAACAATCAACCAAGAGTACTGAGACCACGTCGTGGGAACATCGGTTATCGGGTTATTGCTGGTTTTCAAACCAGAAAGCCGAAAAGTGCTCGAACTTGGAGCAGCAGCATTGTGCTTATCCGAAAGAGCTTGTTTGAACAAGCTGAAAACAAATTTAGTGCCTTTATTTGCTGTGCGCGACTACTGGAGAGAAATTTGGTCGTGGACGCCGACCTCACGAGTAAAGATCAGTGGTAAGCAGACCATTGGTGGAATCGTCCATTTTGAACCCTAGAAGGGGGCATAGGACTGTATGGGACATCAGTTATACTGCGGATAAAGATGGACCTACATCAAAGAGCCGCAACACCTACAGTTGCTATCCCTAGAGCTATCACAGCACTCGGAGATTGCTCTGGATATGGAGTTTGGCGATAACCTACAAACGTACCCAGAGCAGATCAGCTCGATCATCGCCATCACGATCCAAACTGCGGACTATCTTGTGGATTGTTTCTACTTGCGGGCTCATGTGAAATCATGTCTAGGACCAGTCATGGCTGATCCCAAGATCATGAAAGTCTTCTGTGGTGGTGATAATGATCTCAAAAGGATAAAATATGATTTTGATATCTTTGAGGTTGGTTACGCAGACATCCAGTTGGTGGACAGCGCTTGAACGAGGAAGGAACTGGTATCTTTAGAGAAGTTGACTAAGGGTCATCTAAATCAAGACATTCTTAAGTCCTATAGTGACGCAGACTTTCGTCAGAAGGAATTGGCTCATAAACTTTGCAAGTGAGAGGATGTCAACTACTCTCTTGTGAAACCATCAACAATGAATCGCTGCTTGGAACCATGCAGACCAGTTACGTGGAAGACCTCAGATGTTGACTTGCGTGCGAAGCTGCAATTTTAACTCGAGCGAGAGTTAAACTTGAGTGAAAAGGTGATAAATTCAATTTTATCATGGAGAGACAATGCAGCAAGAGCCGTTTATGACAAGCCTAATTTTGTGTTGGATGCTGATGATTGCGTGAAGTTACTGCAGTTGCAGCCACCTACCATACCATCTCTAGAGCAATGTTTTGGAAAACGGGCGAAGCGTTTTATGGAACACTTTCAGGATCTAACTGAGGTCCTTAATAGTGGAGCTACCGTACCAGTACCGTTGGGGGAGAAGCAAACTACCGAAGATGAATGTTTGATGTTAACCACATCAGATGATGAATACAGCGACTACGAGATAACAGTCGAGTCATCATCAGCAAAACCCTGGGAATCGCAGCCCAAAGTCTCAGGAGTTTCAAAGAATCACAAGCGTCTATCTAGTGTAGTGGTGATCCCAAAGACCTCGTCATTCACGGCTAACCGCTCAGCACTAGAGAATGATTGGGAGGATCAGTGGTATTCCCCACCAGTACCTTCATATTCTTCAGCGAAAGTCCCTTTAATCTTGTGGACGTTTGGGATGAAGAAATGAAAGAAGAAGAAGAGTGAGTTAAAGAAACATCAATGTTCGGAAGGTTCTCAAGAGATGAAGAGAAGTGACGGGTTGATACAAGACATCCAAGTTGGGCTTTTTGTTATTACTTGATCTGTGGGATGATGTGCTGCAATGAGCTTTAATCAGAGTCGCTTCAGCGCGCGGGGAATTCGAACGAGTAAGACATGCGCTTTGTCGCACCGGCACAAGTTAATTTAATTGTTGCTAAAATAATTCTAGAGTGCCCAAACATGAATATAGTTTGTAGAAATAAAGTAAGTGCTAGTGAACGGACCAGTGCCAAATTTTTATCCAAATTCAAGAAATTACAGCATTCGGAATGAAGAGCAGTCTGGCCGTATGTCATCCCATGCTAGAAGTCCGTATGCACGCCTAGAAGAACTGTTAGCTGGATTTTTAGAGGGGCAGTAATTGTACAAGAGCTGTCCCTCCCAGTGTAAGCACTCGTATCATCAAAAAGGAGAACTATCATCCCACCTATAAATTGCATTAACTCAGCGTTAATTAGACTAGCGAAGACCAACGAATCGAACCGTTGCATTTAATTTTTTTTGTCGAGAGCTCGGGTTGTGTTTTGACGACCATGGGTAACCCAAAGACTACTAGGAAGAAGAACCAAAAGAAGGAAGAAACACTAGCTAAAGAACCGGATAAGAATAACGATGAACAAGTCTGATATGGTTCACTGAGGGAATGCCGACCATGACAGCCGATGTCAAGGAGATATGATGGAGAACATTAAGGAAACCGTGGCATTTGTGGTCAGTGGAGTCATGAAGAATCTTACGGTATCCATTGACGTGAACAAGGCGAAGATACTCAACCTTCAGAAGAAGAATGAGAAGCTAGAAGAAGATTACAAGCTACTGAGACAAGAACTGGATGCGGTGAATCTACAATCCCGAAAGAAGAGTCTAGTATTTTTCAACCTGCCTGAAGAGGACGATGAACTACTGGAACAACAAATCAAGAAATATTGTGGGCATAAAATAAAAATTAAAGCTGTTGTGATAGATGATTGTTACAGGCTAGGAAAATTTAACGCGCTAGTAGACTCCTAGACCCGTTAAACTAGAGCTAAATAATTACCGTGATAAGTTAATTATTATGAAAGCTAGGAAATTATTAGGAAGAAACGATGATGTCATTATTGCTGAGGACTTAACACCAGAAAGAAGAGAAAAGAAATAAGGTTGAAGAAATTGGAACAAAATAATGCACATAGACAATCTGCAGATGATAATGTGTTGAACTAATGAGTTATATAACAGGTGTGTTTTTCTTGTGCTTAAATTGGAGTAATACGCTTCGTGTATCATAAATTATGAACATTGCAGCTGATGCTGATAGTTTGTTTAAGTTTCCAAGAGGAGGGCTAGTATATTGATATAATAATTGTCATTGATATCTAATTGTCTGAATTGACGTTAGAATTGTCTAGTTGAAATTTTCTAACTCTGTAAAGAAATCGGTGCCGAAATCAAATTTGAGGGCTAGTATATTGAAGTAAAATTTTGTCTAACCGTCTTAAAGGACGGTAGAATTGTCTTACTGATCTGTGATAAAAAAGTCAAGTAACAATGTGTCGAATTTGAAAATTCCCCTAGGAATTTGCCTTAGATGTATTCGTAAGAGCCGAGTCGGCTAAATCGAATAAACTCTTATTATTATTATTATTATTATTATATTCGTGTGGAAGTGGACCAAGAATCTAGTGAGAAAATGGTTACTTGTGAAAGTAAAAGCAAGTTCAAGAAGCATTTCGAAGTTAAAGCTGATATGACTCAAGAGGAAAACAAGATCTATACGAAAATCAGTCGTAGGAATTCAGCTGAAGCAAAGAAGCGCAAGAGGCAGTGTAGAAAGGAGAACATCAAGAATAAGCTAGAAGACTACAAAAGACTGACAGAGAACCAATGAAAACTTAACTGTGTCTCAAGAATAAATGCAAGATTTTCTGTCAGATGCTATTTTGATGTACTTTAGAGTTACGTCAAAACATTTATTTCTATATTTCATGTATTGTACTCCTGAAAATGTACTAATGTGACCTAATGACCCTTTCCACAGCGGGGGGTGGAATTGTTACGTCTTGTGTGGACGCTGCTTATCTCGTGGTTGTACCAGAGTCTCTGCTTCATCTAGGGTCGGAAGTGACCGTGTAATGCAAGTAAAGATTGCCGAAACAGGTTGAAATTTTACCTACCATATTTATTCTCAGACCTTCAGCCAGGGACCGACATCTAGATGCAAGATATCATCCGATTTTCCGACAATTTATGACCAAAGCATTTCTCTACGTCCTCCAGTCTTGCAGATTTAAGTAAGAGCAATTTCTTCATCGTAGTAGCAGCACACAAATAGGTAGGGTCATCATCTAATTTTCTAGCTACGTAGTTCCTCCAAGCAATAACGTGCTTCAAGAACTCTGGCTTAATGTGCTTAAAACTCAAGTCCTGCGGGAATTCACGCAAGTCTCGGTCCGAATTTCGCTTAGGTCGAACTTCCATTGGTGGTTTCATACTTTTTGCAAAAGCTAGCTTGACATCGCGTATTAGGAATGCCCACATACTGCGGCTACTTGCAAGTTCCTTCAACGTCTGGTATATTTGAAACGTCACTCTTGAATCTTCAATCGCGTAGGTCTGTAGCTCTTCTGGCAACACTGGTTTTCTTTTGCGGAAATCTGCATTCCTTAGTAGGAAGGTTACCTTACTGACTATGAGGTCGGAACTTGAGCTTCACACCACAGATGGAGGGTCCCTAGGTTAGTACTCATGTAAATTTTTAAACCCTACTTTTGACCTGTTCGGAAGTTATGACCTCCGAAAAGTTCATCGAGTTGCGAAAACTCAAGTTTGCATGCTAAATGAAAAAAAAATGTCCATGTAGGTAGCTGAAACCATATATAGACTACGGCAAGCTCAATACAAAGTGCATTTACTAGTACATAAGGGTGAAAACACATGATACATATCATTTGAACGAGAAAAGAGCAATAATCAGAGCGGTACAAAGGTACAGAATGACAATTTTCATTTGCATCACGTATTTTCTCCGACGTATGAACTTGTTATTAGAAGGGCGTGAAAGCACAAGTTGCCATACGCTTCATTGGCATCCGTAATCAAGTACGGAGCAGTTCCAGGTCATTGCATATAAACTTAAACGGAAATAATAAACTTGGATCGGTGATTAATGTCAATGGGGCGGACCCAAAGCCGAATTCTGAATGATTTCAATAATTTCCTCATGAGCTGAATGGTAACCTAGAAAAGTTTTCACAAAATGTGTATCAATGTATTGATGCTTTGGATGGTAAAACCAGATGTACTTCAGTTTCTGTAACTCATGCTATTGTCGTGCTGTTATCTGTCAACTCACTACTGCAGGTGCCATTTTATTGCGCAAAGCGACTTGGCATCTTCTTCGCTCGTTTTGGCCTTGGTGTAGACACAGGGCTCGTTCGAACTTCCTCCGTAGTTTCTTCATTGACCTGGATTGGTGTCGGTAAAGGCATTTTGGACTCAACATCTTCCTCATTATCATCCATCGTAGTCCTATAAAGAAAATATCTAGTTATGCACATAACATAAAAAGGAAAAACTGAAAATTTGGCCAGTACGGAAAAGTTCTTACACTGTTCCTCCATACCGGTCATCCAAGTGTGCATGCTCCTGATTATGGACATTGACGAAATGCTTGGCACAGAATACAGTCTTGATCTCTCTCAAAACCAAGCAAATGGCACATGTAACTGATCCAAAAGACTGGCATTCTTCTTCACTGCAGTACTCCAGATTAGCTTGGGAAAAGCATTTTTGAGATACTTTTTCGAGATCATCATCATATTCTTCGTCAGTGTAACCTGCTTTACTCCAGGCTTTTGACCATAATGGCTGAAAGCCACCATATTTAAGCTGCCGGAACAGTTGACTGCAATCGCAGAATATTTTCACGGTTACCAGATTTGTATTCTCGATCTAATTTCAGTTCGTAAACCAACTTCTTGCAGAAATACTTATGAAAATTGAAGTAGCCCACATCGAGCGGTTGGATCATTGACGTTGCAGCAGGGAGAATGATTTTTCTCGTACATTAACTGGGCAAATCCTCAAAATTCTCGTCCTTCTTGTGGCAACTGAATGAGTCAAGTAGAACAATTGACTCTGAATTTGGCAACACAGGCTGCAAGCAGAACCTACTCCAAGCTTTGACCAGTTGGTTGTCCACTTTGCCAGAAGTTGAGCAAACAATTACAAGATTGTTGAGCTTGAATTTTGCAACGCAATCCAACACATCCTGCTTCACAACCGGGCCAAAGTTATTCTTCGTTTCGCTGAGACAAATAAACAGTTTTCCAACCAATCCCATTGGTGAAAATATGGGCTGAATGGTGTACGAGTGTCGAGTGTCGTCAGGATGAGCAGCTAGAGTAACGGTTTTCGCACCCACAAAATCCATCGTACGCTTCTTATAAAGCTCTTTTGTAAAGCCGGATTGGTCAGAATTAAATAAGTTTTGAATGGGAATGTCCCTTCTACTGATTAATTCTCGAATTTCGTTTACGAATAGGATCATTTCCAGTTCGGACGCATCAGCTTTGGACTCATCGATACTTTTTACATATCTACAATCAAACATGTAATAAATGATTTTTTGGATCAATTTTCCCCCGCAGGACTTTCTGGCTAAAAGCATGTTCTTGCGGGGGAAAATCAATGCTATGTAATGTAATGCGGCTAAAAAGGCTAGGTAAGCTTAGCCTTACGGGCATGAAGATAAGGAAACAAGATCATTCGAGAACTAGCACCCGTTATACTTACAGGCTTTAAAAGTAAGCTGATGTGACTCGAGCTAGAATCTCTACCCCTG
>VRMD01002619.1:0-12762 GCA_009872375.1 Sminthurides bifidus | reverse complement strand
CGACATTTCGTCCCAGGAATCTACCCAAAAGACCCCGAAAATCCAATGTCATTTGCATCACCATGGTCAACATTCAGCATGAAAAGAATATACGCACTGAATAGCTTCAGATACAACTATTGGGGAACCCTGAAATTCATAAGGCAAAATACATGGACACACGGAATTCATTTTTGGACGCAATTTAAATTTACCATGCGAACCGGCCAATATGCCTTCTATATGCAAGCTTACCTACACGATAAACGTACAAATACCCCATGGAATTACCTCACCGGGAACTTCAGCCAAGACCGAGACCACCTGGTCAAAAAATATTACACCTTTGAAGGATGGACGGATAACAAAACTAATGCTGAAGATTGTGTTTTGCTTATGTCCTTCTACACCACACATAGGCAATACAGACAAGGACCTTTTGAAGCAGGCGAGATCGCAGACGACCTAACCGGATATTGTACAGACAAACCTACTTGTCCTACGCCGATAATAGCAATCGCCATGTTCGGAGTTCCACAGGAATACGGTTCGTCACAACTCCCAACAGAATCTGGGTTTCTCTCACAGTAAAAGAAAAAATCAGAACAAATCACTTTCAAATTGTATAACTTGTTAAATTGTATAACTTGTTGTAAAATATTATTGTTTCAGTTTAATATTGTGTTTCACTTATAACAAGTATTACTAACCTTCAGAGATTTTGTGTACTTCGCTCAAAATACGATGAAAATTTTAAGTTGAAAACGGAGTAAAATCCGCACGCAAAAAATTCGCAACACGAGCGAAAAATACGCGTTGTACACGTAGTCATGTATGAGCACATACTGTAGAAAGATGTAGAATTGTGACGAGTTTCTCCTTTTGGAAACCCGTCAACGGGGGAGAACACACTCACACATCGCTAGGTTAAAGGAATACGCAGAGAAAAATAAAAATACAAAAATAGCGAACGAACATCCTTAAAAGGATGGGTAAAAAATTTTAGACCGGGGATGTAATGGAAGGTTCTAGAATAACCGAGCACGGTAGCTCGGCAGTAGCCGAGAGAGAGAGTTAAAAATAATCCCTCTCTTGTAGCAAGAGGAAATGTATTAAATGAGAGAACTTGTAGAAATAAAGGCAGAGCTGATTCGGACACCAAGCCCCAAAGCTGGCCTACTACCCTATTTCTTACATAAGCATAAGCACAGTAAAATGCCTGAAAAAAGCTTCATTTTGAAGCTTATACTTTACTTTTAATTCAGTAAAAGTTCAAGTCATATGTTACCCTGATCTGTGTTTGAACTCCGTTTGCTTTAATGACTGATAAGCAAATGACTTTATTGTGATATCTCACCCGGCAACCGGACACATCATCAACCGTGAAAGTTCAACCGAGTCTCCCACACGTTTCACGCCTGACCCTGTTGTCCTAGAAGACGCTGCACCCGGTAGATTACTCACATTCACAAACATTCCTCTTTCTTTCTTCACTTCAATGTTGCTGAGGTAACCTTTTTTTGTCAACAGTAATTACACCTATTTTCATATGCAATCACAACTGTATTTGTTGTTAAAACAGCACACCAGTTGAAGCTATACGCTAGTAATGCTCTTTATGGTCTCAAGTATGAAGTTCATGAGTTCCAATTTATGAAGGATTGCTATCAGCGCAGCATATCTTCTCACAGACAATTTTCATTCTTTCTAGAATTATAACAAAATCGCACTAGTACTAGGGTTAAACTATACCACACATCCGAAGTAATGAAACCATCATCTTGCGCAGCAAACTCATAATTTTTGGCGGAGCTCCTGAAAATCATACGAGCTGCTCCTCATATATTATGTACTGTAGCTTATGCATCTTTTCGTTTAATATTGCAATTAATTGACTGCTAGCAAATAAAATTGTTTTGAGAACAACATGATACACATTATAAATTGTGCCAAAGATTTACAGAACAACAGTACTGTAAAGACAGAAAGGTGCTTAAGAGCAGCTCAATTTATAAATAACATAAACTGTCGGATAAAATATTCATAATACAGCACACAGCTCCCACTTGAACAGAATCTAACCCTATCGAACCTCACTGCATGAAAACTCAGCCCTTGCTTCACTGATAAGCAGATCTAATCAAACAACTGACCTTTTGCATACAATTTACATGTTACATCAATAACACACCATTCAAATAGATCCTGAAAGCACATTTGCTACACTGGTTCAATACTCAGTAGCATTTTAACAGATCTATTTATCCCAAATCTACTGCTAACTAATGCCGACATGGCTGGATAGTCTACGGGTTACAAGTTTCACTTCACAAACACTGCGTTCTCGCTTTACAGTTGAGAGATTATTGATATGAGATTATGATGAACGTACTTATTTATCTAAATATAAAAAGTAATTGCTTGCCCTTACAGCCACACTTTACAAAAATTGAGCGGTAGCTTTATAGTCCAGCACAATTCATTAAATCATACTAATCCAGCACATAAATCCTATCTACACCAGTAATAGCTAAACTTTACGTACAGGAGCTGCGATGCACGAATAGTTGCTAGCGAAGCTCACTTACTGTTTTACATCTTCTTATTACCACAAATAGCGTATCACTTATAAAGATGTTTAGACTGCATCAGCTGCGATTTTCAAATACTCGGTCGCGGCTTCATAGATTTGTACCAACTCGGTCAATAAAATGTTTGTTACAAGTAGTAGTTTACGATCAAAATAACTACTTACAGTAAATTTGTTACACTTCACAAATATCTGCTTTTAGGTTTACAGTTCAAAAGGATTAATCGAACATGCGAATCCGCCGAACACAATCGTAACATTTCAAGGAATAGCTTGTCGCTAAAACAGATTCCAAAACAAAGCCAAACACATTCCAAAATACTCAGCTATAGCTTTTCAAAGCAGCATAATCAATCAAACACGAGTATGTGGCATACATACTTACGCTATTAGTCCTAGCAGAAGTTTGCGAACGTTAGATAAAATGGCCAACATCTGGCACATTCACGGCGGTAAGTTAACAGAAATGTAAGTTAAGGCTGCAATTGACATTTACATGAGATTCTTACTTTTCAGAGAACATATTTTAGATTGAAATCAAATAAGAAACACAATGCTATAAGGCTAATCGCAAGCTAATAAACGCAAGCTAGGGACAGCAGCATATCGACGTTAACAAGGGCCTCGACGTTGTTGAGGGGGGACTTTAATGTGGGCCTTCACTGTACATATTGTTACGAGACAGTCATGGGTTTTAACATAGTCCCCGGTGTATGCGAAATATCAACATCAAATTTAAACTCTTTAACGACTCATCTGAGCAAAGTCAACGAGCAAACAACATTAGTTTTGCTAGATAAATCGATTGAAAACAGAACATTCAGGCACCTACAATATTTGAAAACGTATACACACAATCCAAATTAAGAAAATTGAGAAGGTAAGTTTGACTCAACTTTGCGCTAAATGAAAAGCTTTGACATCAGAACTTGTAGTACGAATCTGTACAAATCGTTACCGATGCTTTCGACGCCTATTACCTATTATTACTGCAACAGCTCTATTTGAATTATATGTTTCCATGTCGAAAGTTTTTCGTGTGTATCTTGGCGTATTTAACACCGTGATCGGATGCGATTGTTGAGATTGATTCTTTGTTTCAGGTGCTGCGCTTAGACGGCTTAAGCTGCTGGACGTACAAGGTCCAACGCCATTTATGGGCAAGTTGAACTGATTTACACCTTCCCGATTTTGATTTGTACCTGCAAAAACGCAGAATTATAGTCTGACAGCACAAGTCACAACAATAGAGTAACATAACATTAGCAATACGTTTTTGTTTTCCTCGACTCTCGTAACTTACGGGCATTGCGACACTCGCGAGATTCCCATCTTAAAATTTATAATGACATTTTCAAGAGACTATTATCAATTGCAGAAAACACGATACGTGTAAGTCACTTACTGGATTTAGTTCCACAACATCATTATCCAACTGAGAGTGTTGATTGCCTGGAGCCGCTGTTTCTAAGCCGACCAGATGTTCAAGGCGAGAATCAGCTGTAGCATGAGTGGTGTTAATGATCGGTCCATTTCTGGTTACTGAAACAACGTAAGCTGGTTCGGTTGGTTAAAGATCAGATGTTCGGTCGGAATAAGGAATCTAGATACTGGTTGGACGTGTCCATAAAGCTTATCGTATCCGTAGAGAAATTCGACTTTTGGCCAGAGTGAACAATGATCGTCCTCCGAAGAAACGAAGCGGTATGTGTCGATCTCAACACAATGCGACACTTGTAAGCTGTCCCCGCGCAAAACTGCTGTAACAAGCCTAGTGTTCAGCAAGATCTGCGCGGAGTCTGTAAGTCCCCGTTTCTCGCATTTGATCTTATCAATTCAAGCTGACGCTTGTTCGTGTTGCAGATCTTCAAGTAAAGCTTCTGAATTTCATACGTTAAATTAGAACTGATTAAACGGAAGGGGAGGTACTCCCTGAGCACTGTTCTCTATATCCGAATTTCTTCTTCTGGGTCGAATTGGTAAGTTGCGTCTCGACGGGTACGATTTGCTTTGGGAAAGGATTCCCTTTTGAAATCCGATGAAATAGTATGAGCCATCGGAATTTTTCCTGGTAATAACGGCAAAATAAGAGATTCTCTCTTGGGACGTATAGTGCTTCTGCCTGGCTGCATAATTCAAACATACAGCTTGATAGATCGTCGGCTCGCCAAATGAGAATTCCTTTCCTTGTCTTACAGCAGGAATTAGAGTAAGGGCAAGAATCCATAACTTCTGCAGAGGTTATGATGTCCTTACTGTCACTCAGAATTCCTACTGTCATTTTAACCATGTAATTATAGGTTACCCAAAAGTTAAGGGTTCTCATCCAGCTCCAATACGGTTCCAATCTTATTCGTGGTTCCCTGTAAAGAGTTAACAATTTTCTTGAAAGGTTCATTATTCGGTCCTTGACCATTTTTTAATATTTTTAATGCTTCGTCATGATACAAAGGGAGAGGTTCCGTGGTTTCATCATCGTTCCATGATCCAAAGAACTCGGACATGGTTGTCATTTTACGTACTTCGGCGTATATTTCCGTAGCGGTGATAGATTGAAGTTTAATTTGGGGGTAATAAACGGAAATATCAACAACTACTGTTTCATCCATTTTTGATACTCCACCGCATGTCAATGGTTCCGGTAAACTGAAAAATAAGCCAGAGGACGGCTCGCAACAGTAGACGACGGGCTTCGGTCTGGCTTTTAAATCTTGAAAATAGCTAAGGGCTTTTGTAGTCTTGTCAGGGTGAGATCCGTGGATGATTGTTAAAATAGAAGTCGTTAGTCGTCCTGAAAGTCGGGTTTAACAGTTTTTACACAAGCAACAACAAGTTTTAACAGTTAAGAATTTGGTAATATTTTGTTTTGTTGCCGGGTGGAAATATAAGCACTATGTACATCGGTACAAATTTGAAAGAGAACTGGCATGCCGTCGTAGCAAAGGACATGTTGATTGATCGTATACTTGTACGTTTTTTAGCAACGTTCAATAGCAGGGGGATTTGAAGTACGGATACGGAAATTGTACTGATAGATTTTAAAACGAGTCTGAACCATCGCAGCTCGAGCCGTGAAGAGTTCCTGCATGGAAACAATGGCATTAATTGGAGTGAACTCCAAAAGGGGTTTGCTTGGAATCGACCTTCGTTTACGAAAGAGTTCTGATTCGACTAAACTGAATGGGTTATACACAGCGTCCTCAGGGCTCGAACGCGGTAGATCAGATGTACGTCATGTTTTTGATAGACCAAATAATTAAATTGTTCAAGGAGGTCGTGCATGATCCATCAGTGTAGGAGCAGTTGGTAAGGTTCAGGAGGTAATTGGAGAAAATTGAAGGTGAGGATTCGTTCAGGAAAATGTCCAACGGTATGATGTGGAATATGTAAGAGAAGCTGCCAACTGTAGCGTTAAGAGGCAGGCTGACGTTCGTTCTGAACGACCCGTCTGCTAAACGGTGCAGTTTAACATTCGTTACTGTCGATTCACGACGGTAATATTATTAAATTGGCGCTCCTTTGGCTGTTTTGGTCAAAGGAGCGCAATTCTGTAGACGGGGGGTGGACATTGCATATTGCCCGGTATAGCGATATACCCTATACCTGGTATAGTAATCCAGGTGGTGCAAGGGTGTCTTGCACCCATGGTTTGGAGCTGGTCTGAGCTCTTTGATGGAGGTGGAAGGTTTAAAGCCTTCCACCTGTACAAATTGCATTTGGAGAACGGCGTGGATAAGCGATGGACCGGGTGAGGTTTTTTCAGGTTCTGAGCGAGTGTAAGGATTGAAAGGTAAGGTATGAAAGTAAATGGCGATTGTGCGTGTGATTGTGATGGTGTCTAATTGTGTTTTTTTATTTTCAGGTTTCTGTTTGGCTGTTCTGGCTGTCTTGTGTATGTGTGGGTGTCTGTGTGTGTGTGTCATAGTGTGAAATATAAGGGTTTATGTTTAAGGAAACGCGTTTTCATGAGCTGATGGTTTTGGAGACAGCAGCTCATCTGATTGATATGTTACAGATGAACTGCTACAAATGCTTGGCTTCTGGGAGGATTTTTGGAGTGGGATGGCGTGGAGGGTCGGAGTGCATGAACAACCAATGGGATTTCTCCGGGAAGGTGGTCAAGGTGGTACGTAGCAATGCATTTTGCATCTACGTACCAACTGGACCTTCTACGTCCACGACGGTCCCTCCAGGGTCAGCTGCCCATGGAACGGGTTGGGAGCCATGGGTGTTCGCCTTGATACGAATAGGTAAGGTATAGGATAAGGTTTGGGGTGTTGTGGTGGTGGGTTCTAATCAAGGATGGATATTTGTATTCATATTTATTCCAAGCCAAAATGACCAAAAGTATTCGTATTTTATAATCGGATCCCGTTATAGGAATATTATTGTATTCATATTTTAATTTTGGACTTTGAATGAAATATATTTGAATACAGCCCCTGTGACTATGCACTGCAGTGAGTTGGTGTGAAAACGTTTCTGTCACGAAATTTATTCCCAGTTGCAGTACACATGCCACTATACGAATACCATGTGATGTTCAGGTTGTACAGAAATCCAAGCAGAAAAACGTCTTGATTTTAATGCAAAAAGTTAATTAAATGGCATCTGCACATCCGGTACATGCAGACTCGACCGGTACACACAAAACTTGACGATCTACTTAAAGAACTCGACCAGTTGGAAAAGTTAGAATGGGTAAACAAGATACTAACGTTTTCAAGTGGTTGTTTAGCACCGAATCTTCAAATGTTCTCAGGAAAGCTTGTACGGTTGCACTAGCATTTCCAGTGACTCAAGTTAGCGTAGAGCGCCTTTTCAGTGGCTTGAAGTTCATTGTGAATGATCTCAGGGCTAATCTTAGTGCGGAGTCTGTAGCCGCAATTATAAATTTACGGGTCAATAAGAACTGGAGCTAGGCGTAGTAGGGTAGTATATGACATTGATATTGTTTAATGGCAGACCTACTGAATAAATTTTACCGTGGCTGTATTCGAATATATTCAATTATTGTATTTAGTATTTATCTGCTTGGGTTTATGCATATTCAGTTTTTTATTTATATTCGGTATTTAAAAATGCAGATATTTGTATTCATATTCGGCACTAAGATTATAAAAATATCCATCCTTGGTTCTAATGTTTGTCTTTCCTATTTATGGTATTTTTAATTGTATGCATTTGGGATT
This sequence comes from Sminthurides bifidus, assembly GCA_009872375.1. Taxonomy (NCBI): domain Eukaryota; kingdom Metazoa; phylum Arthropoda; class Collembola; order Symphypleona; family Sminthurididae; genus Sminthurides; species Sminthurides bifidus. The sequence continues at coordinate 5,001 of VRMD01002619.1, read as the reverse complement.
TGGGATTTTCAGGTTACAGGAGCAAGTAGTTATGAGAATGTGTGAATAAAGGGTAATGCATGTAATTTAATGGGATATTAATTACAGGTAAGGTGATAATTAACTAATTAGGTTTTTTTGAATTCCAGGTGTCCAGATGCTGTCATTGTTGGCCAGCCGACTCATTTTAAGAGACTGTCGTCGGTGGCGGGCGGAGCATGGAGGTCTTCATGACTCCAGCAATGAGGACCTTGACGACTTGGTGGAGGATTCACCACCGTGACCGATGCCACGGGGCGCTGCTGCCACGGTCGTCAATCCAATGTTTGACAACGGGGGGATTGACGACGAAGATGTGGTGTTGTTCCAGCCCCACCTTCGAAAGTCTCCACCGCCACAACGGGTGGACCTAGAGGAGGTGGTCCGGCGACCACGGTATCCGACAACAGCGGTGGTGGTATACCGCAACCGCCAGGCTACTCCAGCGTTGGTGGAGGTGGAGCAGCGTCAGAAGTCCACGACGCCGATGCTGGAGCTGCGACCTATTAATGGACATGGCCGCAATTACCGCCGTCTACAAAAAAAAACTAATGGGTTTAATTAAGAAATTATGAATTGTGCAATGTACATTATGCTTGCTTTTATTTATCATCCATCCATTTCATGCATACATGGACCTTAAACCGTGCATAATAATAGCTAGAATTGTTGAAATAAGATAGGAAATGATAGAAACAGTTGCCATAACAACCTACTTTAGCATCTACATTGTAGTAACCATGGTTACCATAGCAACCAATGGGATAAGAGTCGCCTACGTTATACTAAGGTTACATCACTATGCTTAACAATTCTAATGCATGTCACCACTCTAATAAGTGGCTTAACAGCAGTAACCATGACAACAGTCGCCTACGTAAACCCTTTGTATCCATGGAATAGCTTACATTGTTGGAGTATACAAGTCACCATGACAACAGTCGCCTACATAAACCCTAGGTATCTATGATATGGCTGACATTATTGGAGCAAACAAGTAACCATGGCAACAGTCGCCTACGTAAACACTAGGTATGTATGATATAGCTGACATTGTTGGAGCATATAAGTAACCATGAGAACAGTCGCCTACGTAAACCCTAGGTATCTATGATATGGCTTACATTGTTGGAGCATACAAGTTTAAGATCAAAGACTTGAAGTAACCATGGCAACAGACCCGTACAGACTACCTAGGTATGCGCTAAAATAGAAGAATCATATATCTACAAAGACAAAATCGTAACCTTTGCAACAGTAGCTTACAAGATATGAAGGCATTACATGTACAAGTTGAATGTGGTAGTAAACTAACGCAATAGCATTGTAATTCGCCAGTCTCTACGTAATAAAAGTGTGTTCTTTGGAATACAATTACGCAGCAAGTGAGTATAGTAGGGTACTTTAGCACACACTGGTACTAATGGTAAATCAGAGTTAATTAAAGGCAGCAGTGAAAGTGTGAACACTAGCTATGGTCAGTAACAATGAACATAAGCTATGGGTATAAGCTTTGACTATGAACTAATACTATTCAAACATCTCCATCATGGAACAAAAGAAGAAGAATAAGCCTACAGTGAAGTTCCAAATCAATGTCGTCGCCGGGGACCAAAATTTAACGACGTTAAAGAGGAGCTGACGCTAAATAGGGGACTAAATAGTGGGGACGTAAATGTGGGCTTTCACGGTTTCTTTAAGACATATTCTTGCAAATAAAGTAAACTTTCTAAAAGGTAACCTATGGCTAAAACAACATTTATAATCCAAGTTAATAGTAACAACACTGCAAGAATTGATGCAATTACATGCAGTAAACTGGATGTACTAGTTAGCTTCTCGATCATGGCCTTGTCTTATGTAAGAACTGGTCCTCTCTTACAAATAAAACTGAATAAAAACTTAGATATTAAGATCAGCCATTCAACTCACACTATAACAGTTGTAAGAATTTAAGGAGAAAGCAATAAATGTTTCAATTGTTGCACGGACTGGCCAACAGGTGGCGATCCCTATACTTTAGTAGCACTAAAGCTTCAACTGGAATAAATTCAACTGGAACAAATTCAAATAGTTATTAGAAGAGATGGAAATAATAAAGTAAGGGAATTTTAATCAGGGCATGAACATTCTGTTCTAATTCAATTCAAAATTCACAATTCAATTTCAAACTTTTTGAATTCCCAATTCAAATCTATACCAAGTCCAAGTCTATTGTTCCGGTATCGCTATTTTGTTGGGTGCTACCTTCCGAATTCTTTACACCTCCTCCTCCATTCAAGATGTTAGATGGCGGACGATGAGACTTGACATGGTTTTTTATCATCTGAGATATACAGCTTACGCCAGCAAGTTTTTCATTCACTTTCACTTCAATGCTGTCGATCATAAAGTCAAACTAGACGTAGATAAACTGAATCAAGAAACTCAAATTAAAATTGAATATGAGCCTTGGGCTCGTAGATGTAGGCATGTTAGTCCTGAGACAAGGTGATATTCTAGATTTTATACTCTACTCCGAAGCTTTAGATGACATGCTGCAAGATGATAACTAGAGCTCGGATTTTTATGCAATGTTTTTTCAGGTGTGTACTAGGGCCCCCAGACTTAAATATAGTCTGAATTAGGTCTACATAATTGCAATTAACACAATTTTAAATTGTATATTTTTGCATTTTCCGACCAGCACTGCATATTGCATATACCCTGCATATTTTGGGAAAATGGGGGGAAAATCCTGCATAAACAGGATAAAACCTGGCTTGAAGAGCAATTTTAAGAATTAACATGGCTTTTTTCTTCAAAAGGTCAAAAATACTTGCTTTTCGCCCTATTCATAAATCAACATAGGTCTTATGCGCCGCATCAAAATATGGAGTACTGGTCAATAGTCAGGGAGAAAAAATACGACTCCTCATTTGAATGAAAAAATCGCAAATATTGCTTAAATTAGGACGGTTACAAACAGTATAGCGATAAACTTTCATTTGCTTAACTTTTTTGAACCAAAAAACGTAGAAATTTGGCTGCATAAACCGAAATAAATGTGCATATCGAACTGCATATTTCCGATTTTTCTGCATATTTTTGACTGCATATTTTGGGTCAAAAAACTGCATATTTCCGATTTTTCTGCATATTTTTGACTGCATATTTTGGGTCAAAAAACTGCATAAAAATCCGAGCTCTAATGATAACATACCCTTCCGTATGTATGATATGCGGATGAAAGGTCATGCAGTTACAGAATTAGTCACCAACTACAGTTTAATGGAAGGGGGACAAATTGAACCCACTAGAGATATGAGAGGATCAGATTATGGGAAATACAACACGTTTATACCACAATATGTGCAGAAAGAGACATTTGTGGGCAGCAACCATTTGTCATATGATGGAACAAGGTTTACATCGTCGAAAGTAGACTACAAAAATTTCTGTGACTCAGTTTTAGTATATGAACATCATATGGATGGGGTTACGTCAGGAACGACATGCTCAAATGAAAGCGAGAAAAGTTTTTGTAGTTCAATTGTTGATCTGTGTGTAGACGGGCAGGATGGTGCCACAATGGTAACGGGTGGGAAAGAATCAGGAACTAATGAAAATGAAGATCTGAGAAGCAGTGGTATTAACTTACCTATTGAGTTTCTGAAAGAAGTGGTTTATAATAAAGTCATAGATACGATACCCATATCGTCGGGATTTTTAAATGAAAATGATGAATTAGAGGAACATGCAGCAGAAATTCACTTTCCAACCATAGCCTCAGGATGTCCAACTGTTTTAGAAATTTAGCAGGAAACAGCAAAAGTTTGCTTGCAGTATATGTACCGTAACGAAGGGAGGAGATGGCATCTTCCCAACAAAACGAGCATTGACAGATCATCTGAGGAAACAAAAATGCGTTGCGGTAACCAAGTATCCCATTCTTCATTGGGAGATAAGAGGTTCATATGACTATGAAAGTGATGAATTAAAACGTCACATACGAGAAAGACTCGGTGATGGTAATAAGTATGTGTGCCAATATTGTAGGAAGGGGTATGACAAGATGAATGGTCTAAAGTCGCATGTTCGTCAAAAACAAAAAGAAAAAAAAATAATCGTATGTAATCGTATAATAATATGTATTCCAGTATGAAATGGTTGCGATATTGTAATTCAATGACGTCCTAGGTACACACGGGATGGATGGGTCAAGTTCTGTAGGTCCAGATTGTCCATAGAACAGTGGTTGGGCCGCTTGATGAGGAGAATGTCGAGCTGTTGACGGGACACAGAATGTGGGGGCAACGTCAGGTAGTAGAGTAGTAAAACCGAGTCCGCGTGCATCTCAGTCCTCAGCATTAATGCATAATGCCAACTCGCCAAACTCCGATTCCATAACCGAATAATCTTGATAGATTTTTGACCGTTTACCAGTCACGTACAAGTGTTCCAAGAAGGTGCTCCTCATGAAGAAGTCCTTTGATTCAGGGCACCTTTGCTGGGGAACCTGCCGATTTCGCAACATAGAAGCCTTTATAACTTTTGGTCTTCCGAAATCGAAATTTTTACCGCCGTAGGCCATCTTTGGGTGGTCTCCAAAAGTTGTCGCGTCAAGTCGCAATACTCTAGGGTGGAACCATCAGCTGCACGAACAATATGTTTCATTTTTGGAGGTCGTGGAACAGGGGATTTGCTCGCATAATTCAGTCTCCTTCTTATTGCGTATTTGTACCAAATAAACTTCAGGGAGGATGGTATCGGTCCTGTTGTTACCCGGCCGTGTAATCCTTTGCCTGTGTACGTTATGGCTCTAAGTACAGCCAATCGTGACGCGTGCCATGGTGGAAGGTGAGACGCTGCCTTCAGAGCTCCAACCCACTGTAGTATTTCATTTTTGTACTTTCGTGAGGCATAGTAATCAATCTTATGGGCGTTTGCACAGATGGTGGATGGGCCGTAGTAGTCTTCTAACGCGGTCAAAGGTGGAAGAAC
>VRMD01002618.1:0-12764 GCA_009872375.1 Sminthurides bifidus | reverse complement strand
GAGGAGGAGGCACTTGCCAAGGTGTTCATTCTTCTTCAAGGCAGCTCAGCCCTTGTAACTACAGTAGTAATGCAGCTGTTGTACACGTCAGTTGATATGGTGGAGGTACAAAAGCGTATGTTCAAAGGAAACTACACACAGGGACGTATATTATGTACTAGGTCGGGAGGAATTCAATCTTGACGGAAATACCTCGGAGCTATCACCAATCCGGTTGCGGGATACTCAATGAAATATCTCTCCTCTTTCACCATCAAGTAATCAAGCCAGCAGCTGTGAGACTTAAATTCCGGCCATATTTCCCGATTCTGATAAATTCAAAATGCTTTCACTCAAATTAAAATTTCAATTCCTTCCATTCCACACATGGAGTCGGACGGATTCCTTCTTTTCCATGCTCTAAGAAAGCAGTTATCGCACACATGAGGGAAAAATTACTCCGAGAAGATAAAAGGGAGAAAATTCAAAGGTTTTTCACAAAGTACTTTTCCTTACTTTACAACCACAGTATCATTTCAAGATTACTTTCACATCTGTCAAGGGCTATAATCTAGGCTAGTTTTATAGTCGTCCTGCTCACCGTCCTTATTATTTCCATTCTGCAACGTACAAACGGTTTGTTGGGACTTCAATTGGGATAAATGCAGAGGAATCTCTTCTGACCATTTGCAGAATTTTCGACTGCAGTTCTTTCATTGGGGCGGCCATATGAAGTTGTCAGTACATATCCTCTTTGAATAAAGCTGCGACGACTCTACGGCTCAACCGCTCAAGTGCAAGGCTTGAGGCGGGGATATAGTTGGGTTACAAATTCCATATTTGGTGCTAATTCTCAGCAACTTTGACAGTTGGCTGGCAGTGAAATCCATCTTGATTTCTTCTCACTAATTCAGTAATGCATTCCTCCATGGGAGGTTTTGCTCAGATTGGAATAAAATTCCACCGGGTTTCAGCTCAACGTTAAGCTGGTGATCCCATCCCACACACAGGACCTGAGGCGGGCTGGATATTTCCCGAGTTTTTTTCCAAGGCAGTGTGGTCTAGTCAGGATCTTTCCGGACTCTAAAAGAATCTGACGAGAGAAAAAGGGATGAAATCCTCTTCCACAAGTAATAGGAAACCCCATGAGGTCGAGCAAAACTTTTACATTTTGGAGTATAAGGGGAAGAATTTGAGAATTCTTCTACAGCTCCATATGGTTCGGTCCATATATAGTTGGTGGATTTTGTGAAAAATGCTTTACTCTTTTGGTTCCGTTACACTTGCTCTGACCTTAACGGCCTTCTGCCTGCACATTAGTTTTACCCTGGATTCCTCCTTTCACTTCACATTCAGGATTCTTCCCTTTACCCAGTCGGACGTTACAGAATGTAGATTGATGGTGAGCAGACATTTTTCCCTTCAGAAATATCGCTTCTGTGACCGGAGAAGGCTCTGAGCTTGAAATATTCAGCCGTTCAGCATGAGTGTCACTTAGACCTTGCATTTCTGAACTGATTTCATAAGAGTTGAGTCCATTTGAGGAGACAATGGAAGTTTTCATGGGTTTGACATTAGTGTTTCGGAAGTCTTAATCTGAATCTTCAGGATGACAGTGCAAAAAGCTTAGCTCAGTTCATGCTTAACCATGGGTAATTGCAATGCAAGGTTAGTTGAGAGCAAGTTTGTGCTTAACTATAGGTAAATTCCATTGATTGGCTTTGTTTCGAAGTCTCGAAGGTCTTAACAGGCTATCGAAGAAAGGGGAGGCTCTGAGATCCTACTTCCGTTCTGCGAGTTGTACTCAAAAGTCTAGCATTTACCTTGGAAGTCCAATGTAAACCTTGACATTCCAAAATGTAGGCAAATGCAAGTACCTAATCCTGATGCCAAACCCGCAAAACAATGCACACACACGCCACAAAGCAAAGGTAAGTCTTTTTGTTATCGGAGTTGACCCTTTATTTACTGTTATTGCCGGCGCGAGTACGTTTGCCAAATTGTAAATAAAGAGAAAAACATTCCGGTTCATGTAATGGAAGTCAGAATGACATAATCCTGGCGCATCTCCAGCTGCAAGCATTGCAGCCCAGTCGAATTTCCTTTGACAGCTCGGGTTATCCCTTGGAATGACCCGAATCGGAGGCTATCCCGGGCAGCCGGCTAACGGGCTAACACCTAATTTTGTTGATTCGTACCCGAACTTTCCGCTTATCTCCCGCGTCTACCCGTGCGAATCATATAAACTTCCGGATTATAACTTTCACTCGCCAGCCCTGCATCTCCATTCGGACTGCTTCCAATCCTTGATGGAATCAGAACAGGCCTTTGGACGTCGAACTTGGGCATACTCTTTTTCTATAATCGCATTTGGCTGTCCGATCCCCTCTGATCGTGTTGACAATGACTGAGCTGCAGTGTGCAAAAAAGTTTCATTCCAAGTATCTACACGGGCCGTCAAAGAGGCTTAGGTCTTTTCAGACTTGCAACTACGACACTTAAGCAAGGCTAAGAGCATGAATTTTTTTTCTCACAGTGGAAAAAGTTAAAAAAAAATACTCTCCCTCTTGTACTCCAACGTCAGTTTCAGAAACGTTATCAAAGGCAAATTGTACAGCACAGGCGATCGATACACGAGCGCATGAGAATGCACTCATGGCCGGAAAAAGAATTATGGAAAGTTTGATTATTATTAGCCCCCTTCCACATCATTATTAGTCACGAGAACCTTGGATCTAATTTTCCCTCCAAGCTTAGCAGTCGGTACTTTCTCTTTCGTCCTTGGCTAAGCCATGTCATAATCTCCGCCACTCCGCCTTCAACAACTCGCTTTTAATACGAAGCAGCTCTGACACCGTCTTTGATCTTTTCTTAAATTAAAATAGGCTTTAGGCGGCATGAGCACTGGGATAAGTTTCACCAGACGTGAAAGTGGAGCAAACTTTTTTTTGTTTCACCATAACTAATTTATGATCTGGTCTGGCCATTTTATGCCCAATATCCATTTACGCAATCCGACAAATATTGTCCGTAATTTTGATACCAAAGTTTTCCCAAGGGTATTAAAGTGTCCAGGTCCACATCACCCATCCCACTCCCACATTCGGCTCTCAGAATCTGTAAAGGGTGTTTCACGAAAACAGAGACTGGAGCCATTGGAGTGAAAGGGTTGCAGTTGCCGTTTTCGTGAAACACCATTAAGCTGTTCGTCAGTTGGTGAACGTGTATTTGAGAGCCCTTGGCTTACATGAAAGACCTACCAGGTTTCTAAATTCAGAATTCTGGTTAGTGAATGACGTGAAACTTTGGTCTTTCGTAACAACTCTTGTGTCAAGTACGAGCTGTTAAACAAGTTGGGATGAGCATTACTTTGGCGCTATAGTTGCTTGAATTCTTTGTAGTTGAAGGAGTAAACTGTGGAGAAAGTAGGGAAACTATTTAGCCCTCTCACCGTGAAGCTTTAAACTAAACGCAGTTGGAATTCTCTGCCCTGAAAACAATACTTCTTTCAAGTTATTTCCACTCAGTTGACTTCTTCCTCCTACTTCTTTCCTTGACAATGAACAAAGTGGCAATAATTGCCTTGAGTCCTTCCATCCAACTCTCCGCTTGTAATGACTGCATGATCTTTTGTCCATCTTAACAAGATGAAATTCCGGGAGGGACAAGTGAAATACTTGGTGTAGAGGAAAATGGTGCCTTCCTTTTGTAGTGGAGAATTTTCATCCTTTTCTACGTAGTCCGTCGAGAGAGAAAAGTTTCCGTAGGTGAAATGTGCAAAAGTTTCTTGTCTCTATGGCAGATTCCACTGCCGGTCTACTGAGTAAACTAAATCATGAATTGCGCCATATAATGCATGATATGTGATCGTTGTGTGACCTGAGGACTCGTGTTGGAACGAGGACAATATCAGATCAACCGTTCAAATTTTATTGAGGGAACGAGCACCCGTTGCACAATCCCAATCGCAGGGCTCATTTAACTCTAGCTGTTTCCGGGCTTGGGAAAAAGTAAAAAAAAGTCCCGGTCTCCATTGCTCACCAGCAAGTTATTTCACATCGCCCGTTATTTCCCACCAGAACCTAACGGTAACAAAGGTCAATAAAATTTAACGAGACACATCCACCGAACCAATTGGCCCATATCATTTGACAAAGGTATTTTCGGAACTCCCTTTCTATTGAGGAGCGGGTGACTCCATTCTTCCTTGTCCCGGTGCCAAGCTCGTGTGACATGAAACCTACACTCCTACCTGACTTTGCAATTTACAATGTACATTTGTCCAAACCGCCAGTCCTCTTTGTGGTCCTTGGTATTTTACGTTGTAAGAGGAGAGGAGAGAGGACTGCCACCCCGTTAACTTATTGGCGTAAGTCTACTTTGTTTTATTGGCGGTTGCGTTAGTGTGTGTATATTTTTCTTTCAATCAGTCAGGTGTAATTGCATTCCATTACCTGAAATTACCTGTGGCAGAGCCGTCTCTAGTTTCCCAGCAGGTTTCAACTTTCCCTCTCCTACATCAAAACCACGGGCGGAGGCAGCTCTGCCACCAGACCATCTTCCCACACGACCTTGTTATACTCCCGTTGTTCCTTCCTTACTGCGGTTCAACCCCATGGAGATTAACCTTCAGAAGTTTGCTCCTTGAGCCACAGGACCTTGTCAATCGGTTTTCTTTATTGGAGCTCGTAGTAAAAGCTCGTAGTAAAAGCTCGTGGTTGATGAATGTAAATTATTTGTAATGCCGGGGCACTAGCTTCCTCCCTATTTCTTTCCAGCTTCCTCCACTGCCATGTACTTTTATCGCTTTCACCACTTTCTTTCAAGAGGGCTCATCACGCAATAGTTTGAAAACTAGCGCGGATTTCCTGTTCCATTTTCCCCCTAAAATCCGTTGGAATCCAGCAGCAGGATCTAAGTCCACACACACATTCAATTTCACGCACATGTAGGCAAAGGTAAATCCCAGTGCCGTTGCCAGGTCAATGAGGCTTGTTGAATTCCAGCTGGCCTTTAAAACATTAGCGATAAATTGCTAGCATTGAACCCGCGCCAATGGACTTGATGAAGAGCGTTGGCTCAGCAGCGCTCATCGCGTTACGAACCTACGTGAGATTAAAGTAAGCTATGCAAAGTTATCGCAATCCGAGCACGAAACAGGAGATAGGAGGAGCGGTTGATTATAAACTTGGTTGCGTCGCCATAATTTTTCCCCTTAATGTTCCAAATCTTGGAGCTGAAATGCTCATAATTTAAGAAATTCAAGGTAGGTGGATGAAGAGCAGGGGGGTCGTCATGCGAAGGTCAGATTTCGGGAAGAAATATCAAGAAAAAGTAGTGTGCATCGTGCCCTCGAGGCGGTTCTCTCCGTCCAAGTTTGGCTTGGGGAATTGTGTGAACTGCGGGAAATCAGAGGGGAAGGGGGTGTGCATATGAAGCAGTAGCGGTTTAATTTTCTGCCGAGTTTTTCCTGAATTTATTCCATGAATATAAATATACTGTGGATGAGCACTTGACACTGAGTTAATGGAATCTAATTAATCAAATCCTAAATTAGGATTACTTTCTCTCACACTCGCTCCCGGTCTCTCCCCACCCCCTCCCTCCCTGTGACTCTTCTGCGAGCTTTGGGTCTATTATTCCTCCCTGTTGCGTTCAGCGGCGGTGGAGCATTCACATTCATTAAATTGTATTTTCGCAGCTTGAATTTGGCGGTGAAAAATCTATAGCCTAACACTTCCGTCCTATTCTCTGCTCCAGTAGTGCTTGTAGTTGCTTTTGATTCCGGTATATGTTTTAGGTTTGCATTACAGTGGATGATGCCTTACTCCAATATGAAGTAGAGGAGAGAGTGAAGGTCTTGGTGCGTGGTTTGGTGGGGTTGAAGGTATGGTTTGGTTGGATGTGGAATTTTTTATCGTGTCGTGCACATTCTCTGTGCTTTTCTCTTTGGGACTTGTGTCTCTAGACGGAACCATTATTTTCCATCTTGCACGCCCTACTTCTTTTCTTCTCACAATTTCATAGTGGATCTTGCAGAATTCCTTCATCATTTCTCACTTGTTCACTCTTCTTTCACCACCTCCTGAGCAAGACACAATGTGCCGTGGTTTTTCACCCAAGCGGCTTTCACTATTCCCTCCTCTTAGTTCTGTCTCTTTCTCTCCCTTTCACTCCGCTATATCTTTGTCGACGTCTCAACAGTCTTACTCCTTCCGCAAAAGAAATACACAATGCTATGAATATTAACTCGCTTTCATTCCTGCACAAAACCCGTGTCATTCCCATCCTCGCTGCTTTTGATCTCATCGTTATCTATGCAAACGACTGCGTTAGTTTACAAAACCGGGTGTTGTGTAGCCAGCAAACGGCGGAGGACATACAAGGATACAAGAAATGCAGTCAAGGTGAACAGTTTCCTTCTGTTCGGGGGGGGGGGGCATGCCACATTGAAACAAGTGGAATTGCATTTGTAGGTGGTGTCTTTGTCTACCATTGGGATTTTGATTCTAGATCAAATTTCAAGACCAGAAGGCCGACTGCCAGCCGCACTTCATCTGATTTTTAAGACAGGTGTGAGAAAAGGTGATTTATCAGATCACTATTTTCAAATTTTTTTAAGGTCTACGCCGATTTTACGACGATACCGGTTCCTAGGGTCCCAATGTTTAAGATGTCTCGCCGGATTCTGTTATTGTGCAGGTAGTACATGAGATTGGAATTGAAGGTACGGAAAACTAACGGCAGTACTAATGATACTTATATGCCAGACTAAAAACAAACCTTGGGAGGTGGGTAACAGAATGGGAGAGCCTGCCTCGAGTCCTAGAGTACCCCTACCAAAGGACCCTTTTCACAAAGAGAAAGTCAAGCAAGGCTCCCTGCACCAATGAGAAAGAACACAAGCCCGAGACAAGGCTTTGGAAATTGAGACAAGCAACGTTGGATTATTAATGTCATTACTCTCAGACGCCAGTCTTCATCTGTTAAAAGGACGTTAGCTCATTGAAACATTTGTTTTTGCACATTATGTACTCCTTTGACTTCTTTTAGCAAAAAGTACGCACCAGTCTCTCCCAAGCTGGTGTTTCATCATCTTCACTGCCTTCAGTTTCACTAATAGGTTTGAACATTTAGAATAAAACTGCCTTGCCTTTTATTTTTAGATTTGTTCCGTGCTATTCTTCAAAGCAATGAGCAACCCGCTAATAAGGGAAAGAGCACGGTTTTCGGGATTTGCAAACAAAGTAATTCTCTCATGATTAATGTGGACTGTCATCTGCCCATCTTAATGGACCTAAATAACCATGATTGTATTGTGTGCCAGACGTTTGGACACAGCTCAAGAACTGAAGAACTGGCGTCAACAGTACCGTTGGAGGGCACACTCCACCACAACATGATGTTCTGTAGCTGCAAAACCTCTGTCCAATGATGTACTGGCTTCTGCTTTTGCTCCATTGCATCACAAAGTTGGTAATGCAGTTGAGCTTTTATGCAAATGTCTTCACGACAGCACAAAAGTCAACAAATGAAATCCAGCGCGAGAAAATATTGACGCTATTTATTATTTCCCCGGGTTTGGGTTTTCCACAGCTCTGAAAATTCAAAGCCAGGCGTTTCTTCCCATTCAACTTGTGGATTATCATCATCAACTGAGTAGAAAAGGCAATAAAGTACGCATCATCCCTAATGTTGAAAACTGAGCTGTAACGGCATAACGGCCTAAGTTCTGTTTTCCTTTCGCTTTCTCCAGTCATTCTCTCCGAAGACCGGGTTAATGTTAGTGGTGCAAAAAGAGTATGGGGACACAAGTAATGGATGTTGCTATTAGCTATAACAACAGCAATGCACGAGAACGCTGCGGGACATCAGAAAATTCGTAAGTGAAAGTATAAAGCTTTTTTTTCACTTTTCGTCATTTGAAAACATACTAGGTCTTTAGACAAAATATTTGTTTTTAGCCGCGACTGCGTGCATGCATACGGTTTTGGAAATGGAGGCTGCAAGGCTGCATTTGCGAAAGATTCGCAGCGGGACTTTGCATAAGAAGCGAGTTAAAATGGCCTTCGATTTAAACTCAGGCCATCAACCGGGGTTAGCCTTGAGGAGCTTTTACTAAGTTATCTGCCCGACCACGCTTCGGATACCGAAAGGTTGCCTGCTATTCAGTTGAGAATAGTTGCACTGTTAGTAAAGATAAACAAATACCAATTTCAATTTTTTCTGGCATGAGGTGGTGGTGCAGTGAATTCACTTTCTCGTGAAGATGCTGACCACGCCAAAGTACAAAGTTAGATTGGTACGTGAGGTTGGCCGAAAGAAGAACTCGGTACGCGAAGTTAGCACGAGGTTGAGAGTCGGCTAACTCAACGGCCTGGGAATAAAAACATAAAGCCGTTCCTGCAGGAGTCATGTAAGGTGCACCAAGTGTTACCGATTTATCGGTAGTTTGATATTAGTGTTTCTTCCACAGTATGAATTGCTAGTCTTCAGCTAAATTTGCTGAAACCTTCGGCATCATCCCCCACCTATCAAAGAAGGTCAAGCTATCGAGAATCCTAAAAATGTCCAACAATCCCGTTATTGGCAGCTCAAATAAAGTAAGCCATTGTAGCAGTCAAAGTATTTCCTCCATTAGGCCTTGTTTCGTTTCCATTCGCAACTCCTATTTATCTCGTAGGAGCGACATTCGGACCGTTACGGCACCAAAAAAGCTTGAAAGGGAGCATGGGAAAGAGCATGGTCGTTTACAGTTTCTCTCCCTCCTTGTTGCTTCACTTTTGCCTCGCTTTTTATGCTGTTGGATTTTAAGGGATTGGTCTCTAAAGAGACATTGAGACAATGAGATCGGAAGACGGATGGAGAGCTGGACAGTTCGCCAATACTTTTCGTTTCGTGTTGACCTTGCTGTCTGAATGAAAAATGTAAGTTTGTCAAGGCAGTTGCGTTTCTTGGGAGCAGAGCTCGTGTAACTTGACGTGCAATGCTTCGTGTTGGCTTGAAAACACCCGATTAATGTGAAGATGCCTTGTGATTTGGGAATCGGAATTGGAAATGGACTGCAGTTACTTGCAGTTCACGTTCCGTAGCAAGGTTCTGTACGAATTCTCAACGAGACCTTGATTTTAACTACGGAAAATTTCCAGCCTCCTGGGCCTGTGCTTGGCCTGGCTACTTTTTGTACAGGGTGGGGAACGTTTGAGCCAAATGGCGTGCTCCTTCATCTATTGACTAGACTCCAATCTGAATTCTGATGAATTCAAAATGAATCATGCTCCTGATTAACTTCGCAGGTTGTTGGTCTCAGACGTCTCGTCTAGCGCAAGTTTTTGCAACCCTTGGGACCTCATTTGTACAAATCGGTTCTAATAAATGGCCTCGTCTCCCACTGCTAAAGGACTAGCGGCTTAGAATTGCCTGCTGTGTTGTACACGCAGGATAAATGAGACCTGGCTGTCGGCCATAAGAAATTCCGTGAGAAATATCCACGAGCTCTGTTCCCAGCTCCTCCCATTCTGCTTAGCATTAGAATCAGTGTCAAAAGTGGTGGGAGTGGGATAGGGGAGGTGCTCTTTGATTCGCCAATATTTATTGATACATGACGAAGCGGCTGCAGTCAACTTTTCAAAGTCGTTACTTCGAACGGCTTTGAACGTGTCCGGGGTTGTGGCACATCATTTTGGATGTGTTTTCAAAGGAGAAATCCCACTTTCACTCAGGACTAAACTTTGACGAACTATTGCGCTTTATGAGGCCATAAGCAGCCTGAAATAGTAGTCTCAGATAAACTTGGTAACAGTTCCACCAGATACAAATCCTTGCTGGGCTACAAGTATAGCGAGTGGTCCAGAGGAACACCCGGGATAGTGGCATTGAGTACGAGCATTTTGCCCGAAACTGCCTGGCCTAGGACAACAAAGAATGAAAGAAAAGGCTGAACTCATCTTACGGCGCACTGGAAAGTTAATTCAGTTTCGCCATTATTTCTTTCTCCCTTAAGGGACTGCGTCATGTGTCCTCTCATTCTGGGAGTGATTGGAATGAGATCTGCTTTAATCTCTGGATAATGTGCCCCATTATCCATTAAAAGAAGCTATCTTTAGAAAATTTTCAATTACTCAACCCCTTCTACGACGTCGATAGGAAATGGGCAGAGTGAAAGCTTCGGTGAAAGTTTCTTCCGATTCGGCCTTGTTTGATTTCCACCCGCGTTAGATCCTCCAACGCTCCTTTGGTGCTACTGCCACTTGCCACCAGCATCAACACCACCACCGATGCTAAAAGCCATTGCGGAATTACACCCTTGCCTTGAGGCTGTCTCCAATTACTTCCTCACTTCCAGTAATGGTTCCGACCTCGGTCTGATATCGCCGATCTTTCTTTCCTTGTTGTGACTCCAAACTGTAACTGGATGGAAGGTAACAGTTTTTCTCTGGAAATGTTTCAGTACGAGGCACTAAAACTCGTCATTAAGTTCTCAAATTAACGGTCTGGGCTTCCGATCTAGTAGTTGAATACCCAAGGTTGAGGGTTTCGCAGCCCCAGTTCCCGCTTGCTGTTCGAACAAAGTCTTCAGGTCTTGCAGCTAAATTCTTTTTGCAGCTTGACTTCAGTATCAGTTTCAAGGGTCAAAAATAATTTGATTACCCTTTTCCTCACATTTTTCCTTCAGACCAGGTGGTTGTAACCACATTCATTATTTTCACGTTAACATTACTTGGAAACTGTCGGTGTGAAAACCACTTACTGAAGATCGAACCACAAGGTTTCATTCGTGATCTCGGTGCTACGATCACGATCGGTATATACCGTTAAAATTTGATGAATGTCGGTTCCAGGTTGTGCTTCGATGGTTAGGCCTTATCACATACGAATGTAATTTGCATATTGAAAAAAATGATTGCGAGGCTGGTACAAATACTTCTAGTTGTTAACCCTTACCTTAAGTATTCCGTGTCAGAGACAAGGTGCATGCTACAGATGACAAATTGAACTTTAATGACCATATGCTCTAGCACTTGAAACTGAAACCGAGGTTCATTACAAGCTTTGTAATCAAGATTGATCAAAAGCTAGAAAGACATCGGAGTTACACTAACAAGTAACCAAGTTCATGGTATGCATTAACCATGCGGCTACTATCATGCATATCACATGTGCCGGAGAAAGTTGCACCTGTCCAGGATCGAAAACTACGAAAAGTTCAAGGTTTATCAAAACTTGAAATCGATTACTGCATGCAGATCGGTTGATTGGTTCTACATCCCGTGCCCTCCTTTCACCTTGCACTTGCCAATGGAACTGATTCAACTATTAGTACTTCCCCCACCAGCAAGCACTAGTGCTCCCTTTCAAAGAAATGAAAGTAATCACTGGATTTACGGTTGGCAAGTACGAAACACAGGAACCTGGAGGGAAAAGAGCCCATGTACATACGCTTTAGTTAGTGAAACCATCTTTTCAATTCCGTTGAGCATAACTCTTTTTGTGTGACGTGGACTCGGTTACTTTCACTCTTTCCTGCCACCAGACCCTTGCCTAAGTACTGGCTTTCACACGCGCTTCCGCTCTACATCTTTGCCATTCATCAGTCTACCACAGGACCACTGTTCTCCTAGCCTACTCAATAGGAGCACTAAACTAGCCCGGGAGTTTCAAATGGAACTTGTCAAAACCTCTAATTCTCCACAACTTTGTATCAGCTTATCCTTGTTGCTAAAACTTGCTAAACGTCCCCTAATCTCCGCCATTTGGAAATGCCTTCAGCCCTTCTACCGTCAGTCTTTTCACTTTTCTTCCACTTATCTATGATGATGCAGTCAAATGCAGTCAGTCCTCAAAGTCTGAAAGTTTGCGACTATAACGTTCACCTTGGGACAGTTCTCGTTTACAACGTACTTCATTTTGAAGCTTGCGCCACTTGCCAGTTTCATTCCTGGTTATCCTTGGTGCAAGTTATGGAGTTGATCAAAGTTCCTCGTACAGTTGCCGCATAAACTAGTTTTTTCATGCACCATTGCATTACATTGTTTGAGTCCAGTCCATGTCAATCAAAAGTATGCAGTTGGTATTTTCCATGGCTGGAAAGGCTAAAAGGGCTCTCTTCCGCAGTCTAACCATGAACATGAGCATGACCATCAAATACAAGCGAGGTCAACCCGGTCTTTCATGACAGACATACTAGCCTGAAAATTGGCTTCCTCCCCTTGTTATTCAGTAGTTCATCTGGTGGTTGAACTGGAGGAAAACTGGCTGTAATTGTCACAAACATGTTCATTAATCAGCCGGGGTTCATTTACCTTCACCTCCATGAGATAAACATAACGTTTTATAATGAAAAGAGTGCAATTTGCAGTTAACTCCATGGCTCTTGGCCGTGATAAAGTGTTTTTAGCCTTTTTTTCCCCAGTCTTTTCCCCTCGTGAAGGCTTTCCCATGCCACACAGACACGTAACACGAGAGGGTGAGCAGGTAAACATGGTGCTTAAATCACCTGAACAAGGAAAGCTGTCGCTTACACCGTCACCATTAGGCTCTACATGTTAGAAAATGTTGGAGAAATGAGGAGAAAATGGCCCTTGTTGTAATTTTCTACGGAATGCGGAAAACATCCGAGTGAGCAAAACAGCGCCGGCATGTCTGGCTGGCTCTTATCCTTCTTTTTTTCTACGAGTTGCTCTACCCTCTACCTCGTCCGGGCTCAAGTACGGCACGAAAACAGTGCAGCGGATTAGGTCAAATGAACTAGTGCAATTTATATTAATATCCGGTGGAAATTACCC
>VRMD01002617.1:0-12764 GCA_009872375.1 Sminthurides bifidus | reverse complement strand
ACTTTAATTGACTTCTGTCTTCAGCTGGCTCTTTGGAATAGTGAAATTGAGGTTTATAATTGCAGTAGTCAAAGCTGTTGGTTGCACTTGCGGGACTGAATTGAACATGGAAAGCGATTTTCATCCATAACCTTAGGGTATTAGGAATCGTAAGAGCGAATGCTTTTCCCTAGGAATGTTACTAGGTAACATTTAGACGATTACCTTTGCATTCTTCACCCATAAAACGAAAACTTTTGATATTCTGTACGAGAGCATGAGACTGCAATAGCGCAAGTTACTAGGATATTGTCGGTGGATCCCCAGCTTAACGTTGATGTGAGCGTATCTTAACTTTTACCATGCCTTTTTATTCCCAGATCCATGCACTAAATTAGTTATTTAACAGTTCAGTTAAGCAATTAGTCAGTTCAAAGTTGTCTATAGCTCCGAACTATTGGCCATGTCCATGTTATTTCGCTCTCTTCAGCCAGGTACACTAAAGCATGCGGTAGACGTGTTAAACTTGTTTCCCATTGATGGAAAGCCTTTAGGGCGCCTAGGGAAAAAGAAGCGGGTGTGTGGGCAAAAGTTTCGAGATACCCCGCATGCATTAGCATAGGACACATGGATCCAGCATTCGAGGAGAGAATTTCCTTTGTTGTGAAGTTTCGTCTCCATATCCCTTTCGTTACTTTAATCAGTCCGCTATTAAGTGTAGTAAGTGTTGCCCTAGACGCAACAGTACTGCGGGATTGACCTACTGTTGCTATTGGATACTTAACTGTTTTAATTTTATTTTCCGTTAGTCTGATATTGTTTAACTTTGTGGCATCAAACTGTGAAAGCATCCGTTCTGAAGTGCATACTGATTTTAACTCGGGGACATTGATAATTGGAGCAGTTATATTACGCGATTGTAGCGTTTGTGTTAACAGCAATTAATCATGGCTTTGGACGACGTTGAGAAGAATCGGCTGCAGTTAGCAGTTCAGCGTGATTATGTGGAATTCTTTGAAGATTCGGTAACATTGCACATTTATTTTATGAACTTTAGCTTTGTTTCTGCTACTCCTTTGATTTGCAATTGACATTGGGTGCCATTTGGTTTTTCAGGACAGAGATAATGTCTATCACCAGAAAATCCAGCAAATGATTGAAAAGAGTGGGGTTCGGCTCATAATAAACGTCAATGATTTAAGACGTATGAAGCCGGCACGTTGCTTGGAGCTGCTTAGAAACGGGTTTGAAGAACTGCCGATAGTTCAAAAGGCTTTGAGAGAGGCTGTAGCAACTATCGACGCCGAGTTCGCTAAAACGCACGAGGAATTCTTTGTTGGATTTGAGGGTAGCTTTGGTTCCAAGCATGTCACACCCAGGCTGTTGACATCAAGATTTTTGGGGAACACCGTCTGTGTGGAGGGCATCGTAACGAAATGTAAGCTGGCTGATCTTAGTAGCCTATACAAGTTTCCAAGTTTTTGTTTGTTCATGCAGTTTTGTTGAAGCCTTTCTTCCTTCTTAGGTTCTACCATAAGACCGAAAGTTGTGCGAAGTGTCCACTACTGCCCTGCAACGAAGAAGTCAATGGAACGTCGGTATGCTGACATGTCAAGCTTTGATGTGTTTCCGACCACCACTGCTTACCCTACGAAGGATGATGAAGGAAACTTCTTGGAGACGGAGTTTGGGCTTTCCAAGTACCGAGACCATCAGACAATGACCATTCAAGAGATGCCTGAGAAAGCGCCTACTGGACAGTTACCTAGATCTATTGACGTGGTTTTGGATGATGACCTTGTTGATATTTGCAAACCTGGAGACCGAGTTTTAGTGGTCGGTGTTTTCAGAACTATACCTGGAAAGCAGAATGGGTTTACCTCAGGAGTGTTTCGGTATGATGCGCAGAAGTTTTACTGAGATTTAAACAGCTGTATGCAATGTTATTAGTGGTAACTATAGCTGAGTATTTGATATTGCAGTTCTGTTTTGTTGGCAAACTCCGTGACTCTCATGTCCAAAGACGCTAACTTGAGCATCACCGTTGATGATGTTAAAGCGTGCAAGAAGTTTGCCAGAACTGGGAATCCGTTTGAAATGCTGGCAAAGTCCATGGCTCCATCCATTCACGGTCATGAATTCATCAAGAAAGCTATTTTGTGTTTACTTCTGGGGGGTGTGGAGAAAGTTCTAGCCAACGGAACACGTTTGAGAGGAGACATCAACGTATTACTAATTGGAGATCCTAGTGTTGCCAAATCGCAAATGTTGCGTTATGTAGCAAACGTTGCTCCAAGAGTCGTCATGACGACTGGTCGTGGATCATCTGGTGTTGGTCTCACTGCTGCCGTGACAACTGATCCCGAGAACGGGGAAAGAAGGTGAGATTTACACTGTAGCCATGAGGTTATGAATAGGATTTAAGAACAAAGATCATTATAAACGTTTGATATTCATTAGGTTGGAAGCTGGTGCCATGGTGTTGGCAGACCGTGGAATCGTATGTATCGACGAGTTTGACAAAATGAGTGATGCCGACAGAACGTCAATTCATGAAGTTATGGAACAGGGTAGAGTTACCATCGCCAAGGCTGGTATTCATGCAAGATTGAACGCTCGAACTGCTGTCTTAGCTGCTGCTAATCCCGTTTACGGACGAGTAAGTCAACATAATCTCAAGCTACACATAAGCCCTGCGCAAGGAGTGGCTATTCACGCTTACTTTGAACTTTTGCTGTAGTATGACGAATACCGATCTCCTATGGACAATATTGGGCTACAAGACTCATTGCTATCACGTTTTGATTTGTTATTCATTGTATTGGACCAAGCTGAGCAAGAGCTGGATCGCAATATCGCAGACCATGTGCTTCGCATGCATCGTTACAGGTAATACGTGCCACCCTCACCCTTTAATACTGCAATCTCCAAGTTCAATACATAGAGTAGATCTAAATATGACCGACTCCTATTCCAGGAACCCCACGGAACAAGACGGGGAAGCCACGCCTCTTTTCCAGAATTTTGCAACTTTGAGTACTAGAGACTTGGACGAAGATCCGCGCAATGAGAAAACTGAAATGTATGAGAAGCACGACGCCATGCTTCACGGCAAGGGGGGACGAACTCGCGGGTAAGTTGTTTTGCACTAAATATGTTGGAAATATGTCCTTACTTTTCGGCCTGCGCATGTCCAGTTAATCTGCAACTTAACTTTTGCAGAGACAAAATACTGTCAATTGACTTCATGAAGAAATACATTCATATTGCCAAATGTATCAAGCCAGCCTTAACATCGGAGGCTTCTCGTGTTATTGCGGACGAATACACTAAGCTGCGATCTCAAAACAAAGATGATCCTTCCATGGCAAGGACGCAACCTGTTACAGCTCGTAGTTTAGAAACAATGATCCGTTTGTCAACCGCTCATGCCAGAGCCCGTATGTCCAAGACGATTTTAAGAGAGGACGCTCTTGCAGCAATTGAGTTGATTCAATTTGCATACTTCAAACGGGTGTTACAAAAGGAGAAAAAACGCAGGCGAAAAGATACAGAAGACGCTTCCGGATCAGAGGTCGAAGACGAGGAAGAAGGTGAAAACGATGAGAACGTGAACCCGAATGTGGATGGCACAACTAACGGCGCTTCCCCCAGACCCAAGCGCTCTAAAAAGGGAGATCCTAACGATCCCTACGATATCTCCACTGCAGAAACAGACACTCCAGCTAGCTTGGATGAAGTACGCAAACAGAAGGCAGCAGAAGTTCAATCTTCCNGCTCTAAAAAGGGAGATCCTAACGATCCCTACGATATCTCCACTGCAGAAACAGACACTCCAGCTAGCTTGGATGAAGTACGCAAACAGAAGGCAGCAGAAGTTCAATCTTCCATAATGGAAACAGATTCTGAACCAGCTGTTACCCGTGTAATCAGTGATGATAGGTAAGGATGTTCAAGTATTCTGCATTAACCTTCTCACGCAACTTGCATGCATTGTTCTCCCATACCGCAAGATTGCGTGCACCTGTGCAGGATATCCTCGAATGCGGTAAATGTTGTACGAACTGAACAATGAGTCAATCTGTCTGTGCTTTTTCAGAATGGTAGCATTCCGACAGAAGTTGCAGAGCTTGTTTACCATGGAACGGGAAGAATCTTTGAGCGAAGAGAAAGTGGTTACCTGGTTAACAACTCCACCCAACGATTTCACAGAAGGAGAGGTGTTCGGCGGTCTTGATCGCATGTCGACGGAAGGAAAACTCATGCTTTCCGAAGGGTTTGTCTTTTTAATTTAATTTTTCCAACCTCCAAACCGGTCAGCGTCAGAGTTAAGCTCGATATGGGTTTCCATTTTAACAGTACCGTGTACAATATCGGCTTTTATGAAAATTTTACAGCTTTTCTGTTTTATAAAATTTTATTATTCAGATTCCTAACGTTACCGTAGCCAATATTATGGAATGACATAAGCAGTTAATCGTTTACAAAGCATTATAAAATGCTACACCCTTTCACGTTTCCGCACTTATTTAAATAAAACCAGTTATTTTCTAAATCATGACTTTTCCGTCCTCAGAGCAGTTCCTCAGAAGATTCATTTTTTTCAGTCAGAGATGCAGACGTTGGCACAGACAGTGTTTTCCTTGACAGTTGTCATAGGAGTAATGACTTGTAAGCTTTCCTTAGCAGTAGCAATTGCCATCCCGAGGCAATTTCCTTCCAAAGGTGCAGCTACAAACATTATAGGTAGCAGCGTTAAAAGAACAGTTCTGATTCCAAAAAACTGTCTTAAAATCTAACTGTAATGAGCCCAGATCAGGTGAACATTATCTAATCGTAGCAGTGACGCAAATCTGTGTGCTCCCTCCTCAAACTCACCTGAACTCACCACAGATACCAGGTTCACGAACACATTGGGTCAAAGGAGCTCATAAAAAGGAGCTCTAAAGTAATTCGCGAAAAAAGAGACTCCGTGTTTTGGTCGGCAGACCGGTTAAGATTGAATCCATCAGATATCCGATTTCCCTGACGTCGGTCTTCATCACTTCGCAGCATTGTTGTGATGCGGAATCAGAGCTTGGTTCAAGATCATCATTTGCATGAGAAATTCATCTCCGTTCCTATCATACGGCACTCTTACACATCAGGAAGAAACAATCCATGTAGAAGTCATTGATCCACATATAATTGGAGTAAGGAACTTCCAGGCCGTAGCAAAGGGAAGAAAAGAGAAAATCCATCAATCTCATCTCAAACTGGTAGCTGAGGCAATTACAAGTAGATAGTGAGATGCGAAGACGAATGAACCACCATACTGGTCAGTCTGGGTCTTCTCCGGCCCGGTCCAACCCAAAATATTGGGTGACGCCAGCAGTTCTTTGGAACTGCTGTCATATTACTGTGCTCACACACTTTCAAGCATAATCTGTATACGCCTTGGCAAGTTTTAAATCAAAGTGAAGAGACCCGTTAAGGTTTTAACTCGCCGAGCTGTGGCTTCTTCAAAAGCTTTTGGCGAGCTGACGTGACTCGAGTGGCGTTGCAGTTGCTAAAGCAACAGGATTGACTTCGGTGTAGCAATTGAAATGAAACCGGTTTTGTCCTCATGGAGACTTCTCTTCCGTACTCTCCGATGAGCCTTGGCTGCCATTAAGACTGGCATTTTGCGTATGCGAAGAAACAAGTTTGAACAATTACATAGGGTGGTGTAAAGACCGGCCAGGCCACAAGTGGTCATTCCGACAGAGCCCGGGGTCCCAGCCTGAGGAGAATACTTATGCCAGACTCCGTTGTTGCAACTGGTATTTGCACATCACGTCAGTCAGGATTTGAGCCTTTCCTCTCATCAGAGTTAAATGCACAAGAGGCATAAATTTTATTAAGAGACGCTGATCAAACGGAGAAGAATGAAAGAAAGAGAGTAATGAACTTGGGGAAGATCATCTCTGATCCTGCATACCTTTTCCTTCTTTACCCTGCCCTTTTCTTGCTCTGCCTTTATCTCTGAGCAGAGTCTTTGGTCATCTCACCCGCCCCAGCATCTCGGATACTGCAAGCACCCAGTAAGCAAGGGAATTTCTCAGAAATTTTTCACCAGATCTGATTCTGCACTGGATCTGAGCAGAACTCTTTGTGTTATCCGTGTGTAACTGAACGGAATCTGACAGTTGTTGGATTCTCTCTGGCCTGTTGTTGTTGGTGTTACCCCTTGGGTTTAATTACGACTTGGCAAAATGGACGTGCTGAAAATGAGCAAGGATTTCCTCCTGGACAAGCAACGTGCAACGTTCCGAGGCCTGGACGAAAGGACGGACGAGGAAAGTGTTCAAGGGAAAATTATCGTTGTCACTGGAGCTCAGCTCTGGACTGGGGAAATCTGTGACTTTGCAACTAGCCAAGCGAGGTGCCACAGTGGTCATGGCTTGCAGAAATTTCGCGAAGGGATCCAGA
Source organism: Sminthurides bifidus (assembly GCA_009872375.1). Taxonomy (NCBI): domain Eukaryota; kingdom Metazoa; phylum Arthropoda; class Collembola; order Symphypleona; family Sminthurididae; genus Sminthurides; species Sminthurides bifidus. The sequence continues at coordinate 6,335 of VRMD01002617.1, read as the reverse complement.
GCCATGGATGAAATTAAGAGCAAGACAAACAACGGTGAACTGGTAAGTGGCCAAGATTTCTTGATTGAATATTTCTTCGGCTGGTCTCCATGGAAACTGTTACCGCAGTTCATGCTACGAAAGCCCCAGATTTGTCTCCCTGCTTGCAAACGTCTAAGGCTCGAGACTAGTAAAGGCCTGTAGCCATGCTTGAAGCCGATCAAGGGCCCCTTGTTGAAACCTGATCCATAACTTACCCAGGATTCCTAGCAGTGTATCCCTTCACTAGTGGAAGTAGCCCTTTCATATTGGTTCCATTGCTTTGATTTCAGGTTCTGATGGAACTCGACCTCGCTGACTTGCAATCCGTTCGGAAATTCGCTCAAACCCTTATGGAACGTTTTCCCCACATCAACATCCTCATCAACAATGCCGGAATCCTGGATGGCAGTGGTAGATTGCGCAACACCAAGGACCACTTTGAGACACATATGGGAGTTAATCATCTGGGCCATTTCCTCTTAACGATGCTGTTGCTCGAACACTTGAAGAAGGGTGCTCCCAGCCGAGTTGTTTGCTTGGGGTCAACAATGCACGTTCTGGCTCAATTGGACTCTAGTGACCTGAACATGGAACGAACTAACTCCCTCGGTTTCGGAAACTACATGCCTTTTAATAATTCAAAACTTGCTGTGGTTTTGTTTGCTCGGGAACTCGGAAGACGGTTGGAGGGAACTGGCGTAAGAACCTATTCAGTTTGCCCTGGCATGATTCGCACAGACCTGTTCAAAAACGAATCCTGGTACAAGCAAGCTATTTATCGATTCAATTTGGTCTTTGCTGGATCCACCGTTAATGAGGTTCGTTTAAACTTTCCATTCATCAATCAAGCCTTTAAATTCCTACCAGGAGAAAGTGCTGGGCATTCATTGAATCTAGTGGCTGGTTGGAATGATTAAACTAAACCTCTACATCCTACTTATTTTCTACTATTTCAGGGAACTGAAGGAATTTTGTATTGCACCCTTTCGAAAAAGTGTGCTGGAGAAACCGGAAAGGTGTACCGCTTCAGCAAAGTTTGTTGGTTGGAATGATTCAACGAAACCTCTACATCCTACTTATTTTCTACTATTTCAGGGAACTGAAGGAATTTTGTATTGCACCCTTTCGAAAAAGTGTGCTGGAGAAACCGGAAAGGTGTACCGCTTCAGCAAAGTTTGGGAAACGGCAAATAAGAATCTTAAGGATGAGCTTGCAATCAAAATGTGGAGCGCGAGTGAGGAGGCTGTCGGACTCAGGAATTAGAGACGCTGGTGACGGACTGGAAGCTGGAGAAAACTGATGACGGAAATCCTTTATGCAAAGCAGCTGTAACATGTATGACCTGAGCACCAAAGCTTTAACGTTGGGGTTATTTATGTATTTGTTATTTATTTCTTGCTAATAAATAGGTACGTATGACGTATACAATTTACCTCAAGTCTCAAACCATGCGTACCATGCTTTTTCTTCCCTTAAAAACTTTTGCAAAAAAAATCCGCTCTTTGCTGTATGGAGATGAAATTCCACACCGTTACCACATTAGTAAAGAGTGCAGCGTAGAGCAAAAATGCCTTCGGGTGACCCACCTTGAGTAAAAACGAAGACGAGTTTGGCAGAACTGGCGGAACAAGTTTTCGCCACAGCGTTTGTTGAACTGTAGGTCAATATTATGCATATATCTTGTAGTGAAACCTTGCTTCCGCTATGGAGGTATAGCTGGACTCGCCCGCTTATTGAGATGAGACTCACTGTGTAACGTTACTCTGATTGGACAATATGACGCCTAATTTTCGTAATGATCGCTTAAACATGACTAAATGGAACTAATCGACGGCTTGTACGAGACAAATTGCATCGTTGCAAACTTGCAAACGTTTTTCCAAGGCGGCCAACTTGTCCTTCACAAGTTCATCGTCGCTCAAGAGTAGCGTCAAGTTAGCCAAAACAAAACAAACTTTTCCCACACATGGCGAATTGTCATTGGCAAATTACAAGTATTGGTAAGTTAAGTTGATTGAAATGATTCGTGGCAGTTGTTGAACAAAGTCCTGCATTCTCTTGAAATTAGTTCATCAGGTTGAATGCACGCCGGGTAAGGAAGGATCTAGTAGAAGTGCTGAAAAGTAAATCCCTACCAGTAGTCAGGTAGCCTTGGCACATCTGTCAAATTGTCTTAACAACTAAAGCCGTAATGTATGTACAATATTCATTAATTGCCGGTAAGGAAGAAATGCATACTTATGTTTGGTTAATTGGTGACTGACAGCTAAACAGGAGCGCTGAGCGTGGAGGAACACAATGGCCAACGTTTTGTGGGACCGCCTCAGGGATTTTGATGCCTACCCGAAACCCTTGGAGGATTTTAGGATCAAAACCCTTGGAGGGGGTACAGGTACGTGGTTGTTGCCATGGAAACTGCTTTTTCTATAAAAACTTCAGCTGTGAAAATGTTTACAATGGTTATCTTGACTCGTATTTTCAGTTACCATCATTAGCACCGTTGTAATCGTCCTGTTGTTCTTCTCGGAGGTAAGGAGAAAGTCGTTTCATGTCCCAGGTAATGACGGTGGACATAAGAGATTCAAGCCTTTAGTGATTATGTTCTCTATTTGTCACAGCTAATGGACTACTGCTCGCCTATAGTCACTGAAGAGCTTTTTGTTGATGCAAGTAGATCTCATAAGTTGCGGATCAATCTGGACATTGTGTTCCCTAAGGTTTCTTGCTCGTGTAAGTTGTGATTTCTGAATCTGTCAGTTGGATTCGTAAATACACTTGACATTGAAATCTGCTTTGATGAAGCCATTGACATAAGTTTGAATTGACAGACCTCAGCATGGATATCATGGATTCGTCTGGCGAACAGCAAACGTCTTACGACCACCATATCTTAAAACAAACTCTAGACCCGGATGGTAAACCAAAGTCATCTGAAGCCGCAACGGAGTTAAGTAAGCGTCTTAAGTGATTCAGTAAGGCGAATTCGACTTAGATTAGGAAGTAAAAGTGCTAATTGCTAAAATGTTTGCTAATTTTCCCATTTTAGTGCTCAATGAGCTACACAAGAAGGAAGATGATCACGACGAACATAAGAGTGAGGGCAGCAATTCCACTGAACTTGCCAAAGAAGAATGCGGTAGTTGCTATGGAGCGGAAACAAAAATGCTGAGGTGTTGCAACACTTGTGATGATGTCAAAGAAGCTTTACCGTATTAAAGGATGGGCACTAACAAACCCGCAAGAAATCAAGCAATGCGCTGGTCTTGTGGCATCTTTAAAGCACGTATTCAACGAAGGCTGTAGAATTTATGGCTACATGGAAGTTAATCGTGTTTCTGGTAGTTTTCACGTGGCTCCTGGCAAAAGTTTTACCATCAATCATGTACATGGTAAGCGGAAATAATATAATGACTTTCTTCGTAAGTTTTGCGTCCTCTATCATTAGTTGGATTTGAACTTTGAAGTTGCGTAACTGTGCAAATAAGCTTGACGTTTACCCCTAATGGGAAAATAGACAACAGGCAATATGTTTTCAGTCTACATCATATTCAGCTAAGTTTATTCTATTTTGTCCACAGTACATGATGTCCAGCCGTTTACATCAAGTCAATTTAACATGACCCACCGAATCAATTCTCTCACATTTGGAGAATCTATTCCAGGTAAAGGCTCACGACAGTGATTAGAACTTTCCCTAAAACGGAATTCGCTTTTTCTACAATGTTTTTTTATGTAAAAATGAAGAGTATCATTGAAGAATAGAGATAAAGCAGAAACTGTAAAATTATTCTACATGATTTTTAAAGGTAAAACGAATCCCATTGATGGAATCGAAGGATCTTCAACAGAAGGTAAGATGAAGCTAGATTTGAAGTAAAAATATCCAGATTACATCATGTTAGAGTCCTGAAGACGGCGGTTTGTTGCACCTCGTAAAACTGCGCTTGTAGTTCAGTAGCGTCTCAACCTAGACTTTTGACTTAAGCAACTTCACCCTACAATGTTAATGTGATACCTGGAAAGCCAATCAAAACATTTGCATCTTAATTTTCATCAGCTGTTTCCGTTAACTACGGACTAAGGGCTATTTAGCTACCATACTTCCCAAGCAACATCAGTACGACTCGAATAGCCTAAATTCTTACCATGATTATGCTAGCACCTAATTCCAGTGCCAATAGCCATAAAAGTGCCGAAAGTGCCCCCTCCCTGAATCATCGTCTTTCCTACGTTGTTGATCAGCTCTCGGCCTCGCATTCCAAATCTAAATCAAGCAAATCCGTTTAAAAACTAACTTTCATATCATTCCCATTTGGAAAAAGTAATGATTAGGCAAGTTTAATTTAACCGACACTGATTCGGCTTCAAACTGATATGAATTTAAAAAAATAAAATAACGACTCTTGAAGCTATTAACCAACCTGAGAGCTGTAAATCCTCCAAATAATCCACCGGAAGCCATTCCAATACAAAATCCCATTATGAAACCAGTTTTCATTTTTTGAAAACAGCTAGGACCCTGATGGGATTGATAGGCTCCACTCGGTACAGGCATTGTGGATTCTGGTGGCTATAACTTTTAAAGCTTTCTGCTTCGAGTTTCTAGGGTTCTAAATGAACAGATCAAGATGATTAAATAATTCGGAAATTAATTAATTTCTCTTCACTTAAGCTACTCCTCAGTGAATTCAATTAAACTTTAGTGTAAAATAGTAAGACCCCTGCGAGCAATATTTAACGCGTGTTCGACAGGCGACAGTACAGCACACTGCTGATGAAGATGAAAAGCAATTGCATGAAGATGAGAAGGTGCATTCGTTCGCTATGTATTCTTTATCGACTAGCATTGGGCTTAAACGACGTTGCTTAATTCTGACGCAATAATTTGTCGTAACGGCCTTTGCTTGTCAAACCGACTTTTTCAATTCAGGCTTGAACATGTAAGCATGCCTTTCATGAGTTGCATTAATTTCTTAAGTCAAATTAAACCGATCAGAAATAACTACGATAATTAAAACAGCAGAGTTCCGTAGTAGTGGGAAGCCCATCTACGTCGTGGTCGTCAGCCCCTAATACGTTAGCTTCGCACTGCCCATGTAATGAGTAGTTCGCTCACACTGATAGCTGTTAGCAGGATTCGCAAGCCTTAATTCGCCATATTAACATAGTACGGCATTAGATAATTAGAATTCCATGGTAATTACGGTACCACTGAGCTTTCAAGCATTAATCCGAGTCGGTAGTTTTGATAGGGGTTAGCGCAGGATCAATAGTCGTGGAAGCTCGTCTCTCTTCAACCCGGCTCAGTGGTCTAGGGGTATGATTCTCGCTTCGGGTGCGAGAGGTCCCGGGTTCAATTCCCGGCTGAGCCCTTCCATTTTTGCTAGAAATTGATCGATCTTAAGGTGCTCTTAAAGCGTGTCATAATGCCCGTACAATGAATTACAATCTTTAAACTTTTAAGTCCGAGTAGTAATTACGTATTCGTTGCGAAAGGGTCAACTGAAAAATTTTTGATGATTTAAAACAGAATCTACAATGTACCAATACTACCTCAAGATAGTTCCAATGACATACGAGAAGCTGGATGGGTCACTTACTTTCACAAATCAGTTCTCCACAACGCGGCATCAAAAAATCGTAGGGGCTGCTGTCAGGAGAATCAGGAATGCCAGGAGTATTTTTTTCTTACGAAATTTCGCCAATTATGGTGAAAGTGACTGAAAAGTCAAGGTAAGTTTCAGTATTCAGATGGGTCGCATCCAGACTATGGGTAACAGGGTGGAATACAATTGAAACCGGGAAGATAAAAAACGTTTGTTCCTCCGGCAAGACAGGCCAAGCGTTGCTGAAAAATCTTGTTGTTTTTTGCAGGTCGTTTGGACATTTTGCAACTGGGGTTTGTGCCATCATTGGAGGAGTTTTTACCGTCGCTGGGCTGATCGACGCCACGATTTACAAGTCTGCAAAAGTTTTTAAGAAACTAGAAATAGGCAAAGTAGGATAGAATACTCAGCTATGAAATACCGTAACAGCACATGTTGTTTTGCACTTATCAAGAAGAAGCGTTTGTGTTTAATTAATCTAGTCCTGTTATGTTACCATCATCTAAAGAGGGTTATGAGTAAAAAAAAGTCTGCTGTGCAAGCAAGCATTCAATATAGGCCAGATATTGTACAGGATAAAGGAATCGAAACACCGTAGTTTAGTCGACACAGTTTAAGTTCTACAGTATTTATTGTGATTGATAAGTGCATCACGATTTCTGAACAAAGTTGGAGAGAATAATTCCTTTTTAATTTCGTTTGTCTAAG
>VRMD01002616.1:0-12766 GCA_009872375.1 Sminthurides bifidus | reverse complement strand
TCAGTCCTTGATGTAGTTAGAAAAGAGGCCGAGTCATGTGACTGTCTTCAGGGATTCCAGCTTACACATTCCCTGGGTGGTGGCACGGGATCAGGCCTAGGAACTTTGCTCATTTCAAAAATTCGTGAGGAGTACCCCGATAGAATTATGTGCACCTTTAGCGTAGTGCCTTCGCCTAAAGTAAGTCTAAATTTGAGCTTCAATTAATGCAGTCAATCTATGAATGCCATAACCTTGAACCACTTTATATAGCAATGTTTCCTTTCCGAAACCCACAGGTATCAGATACCGTAGTCGAGCCTTACAATGCTACTTTGTCAGTTCATCAGTTGGTAGAAAATACTGACGAAACGTACTGTATCGACAATGAGGCCCTTTACGACATATGTTTCCGCACCCTTAAGCTTACAACTCCTACCTACGGTGATTTGAACCACTTGGTCTCGGCGACCATGTCGGGAGTGACCACATGTCTCCGTTTCCCAGGACAGTTGAACGCGGATCTAAGAAAATTGGCAGTTAACATGGTCCCTTTCCCCAGATTGCACTTCTTCATGCCTGGATTCGCCCCCTTGACCTCCAGAGGAAGCCAGCAGTACAGAGCTCTCACAGTTCCGGAGCTGACTCAGCAGATGTTCGATGCCAAGAACATGATGGCGGCCTGTGACCCACGGCACGGAAGATACTTGACGGTCGCAGCCATTTTCAGAGGACGGTTATCCATGAAGGAGGTGGATGAGCAAATGTTGAATGTGCAGAGCAAGAATTCTAGTTATTTCGTTGAATGGATCCCGAACAACGTAAAGACTGCCGTGTGTGACATTCCTCCAAGAGGTCTAAAGATGTCAGCAACGTTTATCGGAAACAGTACGGCCATTCAGGAGCTGTTCAAGCGGATTTCGGAACAGTTTACGGCCATGTTCAGAAGGAAGGCCTTCTTGCATTGGTACACTGGTGAGGGCATGGACGAGATGGAATTTACTGAAGCCGAGTCGAATATGAATGACCTGGTGGCTGAGTACCAACAATATCAGGATGCCACCGCAGAAGAAGAGGGCGAATTCGAGGAGGAGGAAGGAGAAGGGCAGGATGCTTAAGTTTTCACATATTGTTTACATGTGGTACGTTAACGCTGTTCTACTGTAAGCTTGATTTTGATTTGGTCAGCCGTTATCATCTTTAACCTGTGAATAGTTCTTTTGCAATCTCATTTAAGCTTTGTTCTTACGGTCATGCTGGTTGTCGCTCTTGAAGTCGCCAATTCAAAATTGTAATGAAGAGCCTGTCTTGAAATATGCTGTCGTCTTTTGATGTTTTAGACCTATTACTTTGCGCATAAGAGTTTGGGGTTACAATTCCTGTTTAGTAAACATTTTATTTTAACAACAGAGCATTAAGCGATCATCTGAAAACGGTCGTCGAAACTATTGTTGGCGAAGAAAAATCTTCTGATGAGTCATAAAAGTAGCAGAGACAGAGGCTAGAAAGGCCATTCGGTCCTTCGTTCAGTCCTTAGGAAGGCTTCAATATCGTATGTCGAGGGTTTAAACATTTGGTAATCATATGTAGTTAAGCTAATGGCCATAGACGGTGACTGACTTCGAATGCTGCAATGAAATAAGCTCCATGAAAAAACCAATTTACAAACGTTATCAAGCTTTGCTGATGCCTTGACGCCCTCAACCTTCAGCCCTCTTTCAAAGCCTGTAGCTTGAGAATGGTTGCGAATTTTTCAAAATGGTTTGCACAGCTGTTTTTCTCGTGACTTGATTGACCAAGTTCGAATCTCAGCTAAAAAAGTTCAAAAATCGCCCATTTTCGTGAAAATCGGAAGGCTTACCATCATCGATTTTTGCAAAAATGGGATAAAATGGCCAATTTTCGTTTTGTGAACTGAGAGTTGTTTCTGATGAATGGAGCCACGGGAAAACTAGTGGTGTGAACCGCTTTTAAATGTTCCAAACCGTTCTTGAACTACAGGCCTTCAAACTTTTGGGCGTCAAGTCAGTAGGATCACCAAATTTTATGCTGAGAGTCGAGGGTTTAAACATTTGGTAATCATATGTAGTTAAGCTAATGGCCATAGACGGTGACTGACTTCGAATGCTGCAATGAAATAAGCTCCATGAAAAAACCTTTTAAATGTTCCAAACCGTTCTTGAACTACAGGCCTTCAAACTTTTGGGCGTCAAGTCAGTAGGATCACCAAATTTTATGCTGAGAGAGAATTTGAGTCAATTCAGATGGAGCTAATGCTTCAATTTAAATAAAAAAAGTTAAGTTCAGTTAAATATTTTTTTTAATATAAAACAAAACTAAACATAAGTAGCGCTGACTGCTTACGTGGAATTTAAAGTACATGAAAAAACTGCACGTGATACGTCTAAAACTAGTTCTTTGATTAACTTGTATATTTAGCTGCATCACGATTTTATACCATATTTGAACAAAGATAAGATATATTTACGCGAAAGTTTTACGATTGAGGCCATGCAGGCCAGTAAAATTGGCTAAACAATCTATATTATTCAGGAAGCTACGAGAATTCAGGTTGCCCTTTCCCCGGAACGCAATCCTTTAATTTCGGAGCTGAGCCAGCGTCGTGACTACCTTGGGGCGGGGGAGTCTTGCTTTTTAGGGCTTTGTTGGGCGGAATTCCATCACTTAACAGCCCTTTCACGTCCTCTGCATCTAGGGTTTCGTATTTGATAAGAGCCTCAGCTAAAGCTTTATGTTCTTTAGAGTGCTGTACAAGGATCTTCTTTGCACGGTCGTATGATTCTTGCAAAATCCGCTTGATTTCAGCATCAATAATGCTTGAAGTGTCCGGACCAAGGTCGCTTACTGATACCATGGCGCTGGATTTATCATCGATAGTTCTTAGTCCCGCTTTCTCAGACATTCCCCACTCTTTCACCATGTGTTCAGCAATTGATGTTGCTTGCTGTAAAGACAATCAAAGCAAGTTGTTAAAAAGGTCCAAGTCGCCATAAATGTTCGTTTTTCATAAACAAGCTATCTAGATATTGTAGATTGGAGGAATTTTGAAACTGACCTTAAGATCTGATGATGCTCCAGACGTTATTTTATCCATACCAAATATTAACTCTTCAGCGGCTCTTCCTCCCATCATAGTATCCATCATGGCCAACAGCTGAGTCTTCGTCACGTGATAACGTTCTTTTTCAGGGATGTAAGATGTGTGTCCTAGCGAACCACCTCTGGGTATTATGGTAACCTAAATGCAAAAATGTTACTTAAATAAAGGACACTTTGAGGATAGTGTCAGCTAAATTTATTACGCATTCTCCTTCCCTGTTGAAGCAAATAAAATGAAATGAGTTACCTTATGCAGAGGATGTGCAGCTTTGGTATAGTGAGCGACCAGGGCATGACCGCTTTCATGGTAGGCGGTTATCCAGTTTGTCTCTTCATCAGGAATTCTGGATTTCCTTTCAGCACCTTCAAAAAATGTGAAAATGAGCTTCATGATTTCACTGGAATAAAATTTCGGCATCCATTCCAATCCGAGAGTAACATACCCATTAAAACCTTGTCTCTGGCATATTCCAGATGTTTCTTCTGAACAAACTGAGCCCCTTCTATGGCAGCACGTAATGCAGCCTGATTAACCATGTTTTCCAAATCAGCTCCCGTGAAACCGGTAGTACCACGGGCAAGTTCATCAACATTTACGTCCACGCCACGCTTCACTTTACTCAAATAATAATCAAGTATCTCTATCCGTCCATTCAGTTCGGGTGCAGGTACTTGAACCTCCACATCAAACCTTCCTGGCCGTAGTAAAGCTTTATCGAGATCTTCTCGCCGATTTGTAGCACCCAAAACAATGACTCCTTCATTTTGTCGGAATCTGGTCACAGTCGAAATTACAAGTTACACCTTACGTACTGGTAAATCGAAATCTTCGTGTTTCAAAATTTAATATGCTTCATAAAGTTACCCGTCCATTTCCGACAAAAGCTGGTTAATTGTTTGATTTGCATATGGGTGCAACACAGAATTTGTACGCTTAGCTCCGACAGAATCTATTTCATCGATGAAGATGACACATGGAGCTTTAGCTTTTGCAGCCTCTGCATAAAATATTGTTGGTCAAGAAATTGATTAGACATCAAATCTTCGTAAAGTTGCACGCACTTCGCAGCATGCCAATAACAGCATCATATGCCACTTACTAAACAGATCTCTGACACGCCTGGCGCCTTGGCCGACCAAAATTTCATCAAATTCTGGACCAGCAGCATGAAAAAAAGGAACACTTGCTTCTCCGGCAACAGCTCTGGCCAGCAAAGTCTTCCCTGTTCCCGGTGGACCGACTAGCAAAACTCCCTTCGGTAATTTACCTCCCAAAGACACAAACTTATCAGGATTGCGCAAAAACTCGACTATTTCTTGAAGTTCAGTTTTCGCTTCATCCACCTAGAAACCAGGTTTATACTGTAAAGAAAGCAAATTCCAAAAATTTCAGGATTATTCTTCATTTCTAAAGACTTACCCCTTTCACATCACTAAAAGTAACATTGATATCTTCAGGAGAAACTTCATTGCCTCCGACTACGTTGACACGGAAGAATCCTCCTCCACCCAAGGATCCTGTTCGTAGAAAAAAATTATATCAAGTTGCAATAACAATTATGTATTACATAAGAAGCACAGTAGTTACCCAGCAATGAAAATAGAAGCGCTGTAAAAACTGCAATGATCAGCAATTGTTGCAATGTCCTCAGCCATCTGTACGTTCGTGTTTTTCCTTGCTCAGATGCAGGGTTTGCTGCAATATATCCCTCAGCAAATGCAATCTTCAGCTTATTCTGCTCTTCAACAGGTAGACTTGATAACAAAGCTGCCAAAACAACATCCAAGCGGTAAATCAAATGTTTTAGAGCATTAAAAATATCAACTTCCCAATGAAACTATTGTTTACTTTATATACTAACCGTTCAGCTTGTCAGTAGGAGGTGTTGCTTTAGTACTAGCTTCCTTGGATGATGGTAAAAGTTTAATTTTTAAACGATTGATTAAATTCGGGTTGCGTACTTCCTCAGCCTCTCTATTTCTGACGGTTTTAAATGTTCGGCAAGACACTGAAAAAAGACTATAATTACTTTCCGCCTTCAAATATACAAAATTGAACTTATTTACTTTCCAAGTATTTCTATTACCTTGAACTTGGAAAGTAGATGATGGTCGCAACAATGACCGGGCGACTGCGCCCACGCTCTTGTCTAAGTGAAACGATCCCTTTGAAATGTACTGAGAAAAGGACTGACTCAATGCAAAAGGCATTACTTGCTTTCCACCTAAAACTTCGACTTTTTCAGGAACAATCCGAGCATGTGAAACTGTGGATTTCTTGCGATACTGCTGCTTTTGCGAAATTTCATTCACACGGACACTATATTCTGTTACAGATGTTCACGGCTGCTCTGTTGCATGATGACAAAAGTACTGCCGGCGAAACTATGTTTAAGTGGATAGCCTAGAAAACAAAAGGATAGCTTAGTTCAGGTGACGAATTACCCACATTAATTAACTCTCAAAGCTTTAACTTCAGTAAAATTGCTGCTTTAGCCGTATTAAAAATTACCTGTGTTTGCATTGAATGCATTGTCCAGATTCAAGACGTAAAATTCTGCACGATTGCTAAATTCTGTATCTGCGTTCTAATAACTGCGTCTGCAAGATTAACCACTTCAAATTTAAGTTTATTACTTGTATTCTTAACAACTTTCTTAAAGTTCAAGCAAACTTTTTAACACCATACTACCGAAACGTCATACTGTCTTTGGTACACTATATCGTGATTAATTATGCAGTAAGTTTATAATGTTAATAAATAACTTCCGAAAATCGGAGTTAATTACTATAATTTTCTGACTTACGCGATTATAATTAAAACAATTCTAAAACGTGAGGGTCTTTCTTACGTAATAAACTGCTATGATTCTATTAAGTACATTTTTCAGCAATGAAAATTCCCCCCCCCCCCTATGGGTTATACAACTATAATTTCCGCCTTTGATTTGTACGCACGTTTTAGTCTTATATTTCCAAACGCAGTTGTGTGAAAAGAATTTTTAAAATCAAGAGTCACACACACACACGTGCCAGTGATGAAGTTTCTGATAATTTTTGGGTAATACATTGCTACTACTTTTACAGGTAAAAATGAACTTTCTCACTGAATAGAACTATTCTCAATCACTGACGTTATAATATAAAACTAATTAACTTCAATTGTGAGTTTTTCAATGAATAACTTAAGTAATTTTCATTGTCATCTTTTAACAGGAGAATGATGCTGCTATCAGTTGTTCGTCATCTGGGTACGAGTAAAACTTCGATTACCACACCGAAAAACCTATACAAGTTTCTTCTCAGAAGATGTGAATTACTTCCTACCGAAGATACAGTTAAGTTTTACAAGCACGTTGTGCGTCAAGGTTACAATCAGCATTCAGACGAAAGTGAACCTGAAAGAGTTCAAGAAATCATTCAAAAAGCTATAAGTGATTCGGATTGGATTTTGAAGAAGTACAAGATTGAAAACTCTGACATCACAATCAAGAAGAAGTCTCAATAGCGAGGTGAAAATTTTTCATCAGCTGTAGGTAAGTGATTTGATGCGACCTAGTAACTACACTACAATTGTGTTCTTAAGTTCAACCAGGTTCTGAATTTTTTCTTTTCAAGCTAATCAAGTAATTTGTGGTATTTTCAGCTGTTTCAAAACGCTTCAATCATGTCCGGCATACAAGTAGTCACTTCAGAATCAACAAAGGGACGGAAAGGCGAGCAGAAAAAAGACTGCTGGCCATGTAGATTAATTTCTGGGACCGGCGTATTCGGAGCTGGTTTATATGTAGGATCTCAAGCCAAAAAACAACTCCCCTTGCCTAAAGCAATTATGGGACTCATTTCGTTGGGTACGAACGAACATTTTTTTCGTAGAAAAAACCGTTGGAAGCTGTAAAAATTTCGTGCAAATTCATCATGTGTTTTATTTGATCTGTTTTAGGACTCTGTGGTATTGGTACTTGTCGTCTGCTTGGTCTGCCGCCCTTCCAGTCTGATGCAATAATGGAAACAACATAGCCGCAATGAGGTAACTATCATTATTCCATCTTGCGTTCATAGTTTGTAACTTAGCCAGCATCTTATATTTAAAATCCACCAGAACAATAATTTCATCTACAGGTTATTTATTATCACAAAATACTCAGATAGTATAGGGGTTCTCTATAATTAACAGCTAATCTTTTCGCACTACTGCGGAACTAAAATCGTTCTATTGTAGTACACCGAAGAAGCTATGGTTTATGTATTGTTGTTCAGACAATCTATGGTCTGTCTCTCTGTTATATATACCAATCAGCAGGACTAACGATGCTGAGACATGTTGTACTTTTACTAGATGCCATCAGAATGGCATTGACATAAGTTTCCATTTTTGAGCGGATTCGGTCAACAAAATTTGTATAGACTGCAGAGATATCATCTTAGCACGAAAGCGGTAGTTCCAAGTTTTTCATTACTTCAATTAGTTGCTAATGTGAGTAGGCTGATTCAAATATCTCAGTTCGCATATGAAAGTTTAGAAAGAAACAAGTGAGATTCATGCTGTAGATTGGAATTAATCGACCTCGCTCACTCACATTGTTTGGTTATAGCCCAAATGTTCACAATGGTGTCTTTACACTATAAACGGAAACGCAATTCAAACACAATTAAATTAAAAGCAAAATCAACTCACGCACAGCTTTCAATCATTAGAATCTTCTAGATACAATTTTGGGTTCAGTGAGAGAGAAGAGTGGTCACGGGAGTATTTGAAACTCTGAGGTCCAGAATAACTGATCCATTGTCCGGTAACTATGAAACGGTTTCTGTTTTCGAGTTAATCGTGTACATCACTGGAAGGAAAACCGGTGTTGCTATAGCTTATGCACTTCGCTATCCGTAATAGTGAGATGGCATCATGATATTCTGCCAGAACCTCCAAGGAGAAGTCATACACATGGCCCTGGAGTTGGGGCAAGGGTATTTTCGCAAACATTCTGCAAATTGTCGATCACACTCGCACAAATGCGCGCCGCAAATTCCTTGCCAACTTCGAAAGTCCGAGACTATAATAGAAATCAGAAGAGCAGTTTGAAGCCATTTGTACCAAGGTGTAAATACAAAAAGACATTGATTTGGATTTTTTTGTGAAGGTCATATCACGAAAAAGCTTGAGTAGAGGTCAGTAGTAGTTGTGTTTTAATGTGCATACCACATTTAGGCCTGCCAGCGTTGCAGGTCCAGTAGTATGGCACAAAGTAGGTAAGCAGTGGTGGACATTTGGCGTGATGATAGCACCAGTCGTGTTTGAAGCAACACCTTGAAAACAAGAAACCCATGTTTTATGTTTTTGTTTAGATTGAGTACGAATATTAATTAATTCAATATAGTCATTGCATTGAAATGTTGTTTGATGAGCTTACTTGTCAATGCCATCAACAGTGAGTCCTGAGCCTGTAATATCAGAAAACCAAGTTTTAAATCACAAAAAGATCATCTCTTAAATCTCATCATTTCATAATGAGGAAAGCATGTTCATGTGAATTCAATTTGTTTCTCTGTCCAAGGATACAGTATCCTGTGGTGTCGTGCAAAAAGTTTCATTATTACTATCATTGTAGTCATCAAACTTAAAAACACATTAAATCTGATACAGTGGCCCTCTGAGGTACTGAAAGTAGCTAGCCTTATTGTAAATCTAAGCCTCCTCGTAATGTCATTCCACATTCGTATCCACTATGCCACTGCTTCGAACGGGAAATGAAGTGCAGACTACAGATTCTGATCTAGTGGCATTGCAATATCTGCCACTCGGGTTTTGTGCGTTAATCCAATCAGATATTAAATTTGTGTAGTTATAATGGTTACCCATAAAGCCGCAAAAGCATCCGTATCCCTTGTACATGAGCGGATTACATCCTGTGGCGCAAACAACCATGTCGTAAAGATGAACAACGCTTCGCCTCGGTCTCCGTCGCATCATTAACGTTTTACCGGATTCCGGTCCTTCTCCGTCTTGCGAATTATTGTTAGAATCTTCTGGCCCCGCTTCCGTTTGTGCGTCAAGCCCGGCATCTCCTAACTGATCAATAATTGTAACTCCCTCCAGAGACTCATTAAACAAAGGTTTATTAATGCTAAGCCTAGGAGTTTTATCCCCCCACGTGGTGAAATTTCTATCGGGAAATAGTTCATCTTCACCACCATTTCCTCCGTCTTCTTCAGCCTCCTCCCCCTTTCCCGTATCGTCTTCGCCAGTATCGCCGCTGTTACTTCCAGTACTAACTAATGGAAAAACACCACTAGAATTCACAGTTATCACCGGCGGCGCACCCTCGTCTGCGAGTCGGACAGCAGGGTACTGGGAAAAAGCGGGATTTTCACCCGAAGAAAACGGCATAGTGTGGCCAAACTTGTCACCGATATTGTCGTCCTCATCATCATTCTCAACTGACACATAAACATTTTCCGTCGTCACGTTCACTAATTGTGGAATTAGGCGTAGGGATTCACTTTCCTCAAAGGGTATGAAGGGAGAGTCGTCTTCTGGCCTCAGTACCAAGCCTTCAGTCAGGTCTTGATTTTGATTGTGATTAGTATGCTGCCGGGTTTTTCCTAATTTTTGGAATGATTTACTCGGTTCTGCTTCCGTGACGCCTTCTAGTGTGGATGCAAAGTTGGTCCCTTGGTTCTGGTTTCTAATGCTAGTATCATAGGCTATTGTAGCAGAGTTGGGGTGAAATTTCGGCTTGTTTCTGGATTGGTGCAAACTTGGAATAAATTTTCTTTCGCTTTTATCCAAGGTACTAATTGGTAAAAGCTCGTTTCGACTGTGTCCTTTAGAATGCAGTTTGTTTCCCCACGTTGGCCCCTCGGGTTCGCTGCTAATTGGTGTTACATGGCCGTTGGCATTGTGCGAGTCTCGTTCAGTAGCCTGAAGTAAGTCTGAATCCGAGCTCAGATCTTCACCTCCTCCAAGGTCTGCATCAGGACTGGAGATTGAGTCTTTGATATGCTTCACCTCGCTTGTCGATGTGAAGTTGCTAGGTGTTGTAGACTTGGATTTGCCATTTCCAGTTCTTTCCACTCACTCGAAGCTCCGGTGAGAGTATATCGGACGCAAGGGCGGTTATCTGGTCCTCCGGGTTCGGTGGCAAAGGTGCTGAAAACAGAGCGTTATCGATGATAAATGAGTCGTGTACTAAGCATATGTAAAGCTGATTTAAATTGATTGTGCAAATTCAACTGGTACTTCTGCTGAAGTAAATCAGCGAAATTCAAATAGTATTTAATGCACAATGTCTGATAAAGTCTGAGTTGCCGCGATTGTAATGGTCTGGTAATGTCATAACTCGTCAATGCAAATACGATTTAGAGTCACACATTGTAGTTCCTTTCGGCTTCCTGTTCCTGGAATAATGTGCTCACCCTGATAAGATCTAATTGCTTGAGTGTCAGAACGAAAGACGAATTAGGCCGTGATTTAAGCGTAAGTACGTTATCGCTCAATGTTAACGCTGAGGAAGTTGTTTCCTTTTAGTTCGCTGTGTCTTTTCTACCAACATCCGATCTCGTACATGTGCGCAATCACAGAGCGGGACAAAAACTAATTACANCTCGTACATGTGCGCAATCACAGAGCGGGACAAAAACTAATTACATTGATGCGTGCTTCCACTTTTTCTGCTACGTTTAAGCTCTCAGTCAGTCACTTGACTTCACGCTACGTTTTTTTGCTACGCACCACTGGCTCGTAATCCCTGCAAGGTGAGTATGCAATGCAACTTTCACCTGCAGCCAAACATCAAGACTTGCTTTGAACTGCTCTATTTGCGAAATTGCGAACTTTTCTTAGTCAGCTGCTTCTAAGCGACACTTTTGGTGATTCAGGTCATGTATGCGTCGTCGCTTTAAGGCAAAGGGTAGGTCATTACATGCTACCGATACCACAAGGTAGCTCAGTTTACACTAATTTGGTGTATCTAATGAATTGCCGATAGAAACATCAGTTTCAGTTTCTGCTAGGCCTACTAGTTTCCGTCATCCATTTTTGTATCGATACCGGTTAATGAATTTACATCATAAACACTAAAATGTTTATTTCTGTTCCACTACTTGCTAGCCGATACTGACTTACCGGCTGACTGAACCTTGCTTGAGTGTTGGTCTTTTGTTTCCGTGTAATTATGTGTAGGAAAATAAAGTATTTGTTGTAAGGATTATTATTGCATAATGCAGGAATGGGAACAGATGCAAGTAATGACAGGATGGTCGTAAATTCCACAGGAGGAAGTAAAAGTATGAGGACGGAACGGACTAAATTAATAATTTTCCATTCCTCTCTCAACTCGTAATCTTTCCTCAACTCCCTCTGTGCGGATTCGCAATGGCAATTCTGGCTTGAATTATGCACCACATTAGCAGATGAACGGATAATCGACGAGATTAAGTCAGTGGGCCGCAATCTGCATACAAATGCAATTTTTCCTCGGCTTCCGAATTGTTTGGAAAATTGCCAATTTCTGAGTTTGGCAAACTCACGCTGGAAGAATTACATTTTTAGTCTCTCTGCCTTTCTCGCTTTGTGCCGAGCTGTGACACGGCGGTACACGTAAATACGTCCAAAAAATTTGTTAACATTTTGTTATACCAGTTCTTGACGATTGTACTTCCGTCAGAATTAAAGCTGTCATAGCGCATGCCTGAGCAAAGCATTTCAAGGCGAAAGACTGGGTTCTTTTAATTCAAAGTTACATTTTTCAGAAAAGGCTTCTCAGGTTTTGAAAAAGGTGCATACCTGGTTTGATAATTTGAGGAGCACTTAGGTGCGTGTGGGCGAGGCCTTCAGAGTTTTATGAAATGCAAATTCCTGTAATTTCTATTCCTTCATGTAGTGGCACTACACCGGAAGAGCGGAAATTGAAAAATTTTACACAACCAGTGCATGAATGCGTAAGAGCCAGACTGATTAATTTAATTACATGGAGTGGGCCGAGATAATATTGTTCTTATCTCATCCCAACAATCAGGATTACCGAGTCTTTAGTTTACTTGCGTTTAAAATTGTTCGAAGCACCGGAGGGAGAAAGTTACGAACAAAGCCAAGTATTTTGAATCCATGGTAGAGTGTAAAACATCAGTATGCTGGTCAGGGAGATTTGTTTCCTTAATTTGAT
Organism: Sminthurides bifidus; assembly: GCA_009872375.1. Classification (NCBI taxonomy): domain Eukaryota; kingdom Metazoa; phylum Arthropoda; class Collembola; order Symphypleona; family Sminthurididae; genus Sminthurides; species Sminthurides bifidus. The sequence goes on along the minus strand of VRMD01002616.1, from coordinate 506 downwards.
TAACTAATTTTCGTTTCGCTTTGCCAAAGCAATACAATTAGCAGTTCCCTCGTCATCAGATCAAGAGCTGTGGTAACTTGGAATTTAAATGGTGCTAATTTTCACTCTACACGTGAGGTGGAAAGGATATATTCTTTTCCGTGCTTTCACTTCCTGCACATGCTCCAGCCCTACGTGCTTAAAAGGTCACATGGGTGGAGGAAATTATAAATGACTTTTCCTAGAAGAAGCAGTGCTTGTATGATTTAGCGGTGGTTTACAAGGCATTTGTAAGTGTTCGAGTGTGTTTTGCTTTCGCAAGTGGCTTGAAATTTTGTTTCAAAGGAACCCATTTTACCTAGATTCATGTCTCCGTAAAGAGCAAATGCAAGGATGTAGAGCAGGTTATGGCACTCGGTTCGCATGGTGACAAAGTTAAAATTGCAATGTTAGAAATTGCTGAAGCGAGAATTCGCTCTTTGAGCTCGTTGCTGTGGTAACCTCCCTGCAATGGTGTTGGTTCGAAG